>ANSM01001627.1:0-11931 GCA_000347735.1 Cercospora canescens BHU | reverse complement strand
ATGGCACAACGACATGGCAGCGACCCACTGTGGCTGCCAATGCTGCGCCTCCGCCCCCGCCCCCGAAAGCGGTGACCGACCAGATGCTACTGCAAGACCTGATTAAGAATATCGTCGCTTCAAAACAAGATCAGCCAGCGAAAAACTCGGCCACTCCAACTCCTGTCGAGACCCCCAAAAAGGAGCGTAAAGAGGAGAAATGGCGAAGACTTCCGGAAGAGAAGCAGAAGAAGCTATACGAGAATGCTCTGCAACCCCATATCTTGCACGTGGCAGGGAAGTTCAGGAAAGATCTGCCAAAAGAGGATCTCAAACGCTGGTCCAAAGAATTTGCAAAGCAAGTCGTTGATTCTGATTTCAGGAAGGGCCGTGTCGAGGACCCGAACAAGGTCAGTGACGAGAGAGCGAAGGATGTCAAGAAACAGTGCCAAGTCTTTTTCGAGAAAGCCAAGAAGAAAAAGCTTGCAGCCGACCAGAAACGGGCCGAGAGGAAAGCGCAGAAGGAGAAAGATGGCGAGGATGGCAGTAAGACCCCAGTGGGTTCACCACCACCGGCCGTGCCCAGTCCTGTCCCTGTGGACGATGAGGGCTTGTCGGATCAAGATATGGACGACGCGGAGGATGCCGAGCCACAGGACACAGCCGCTGCGCTCAAGCGGAGGCGTGACGATCCCTCAAGTGTCACTGACGAAGAGCTTGCTGCCAAGAAGCAGCGCATGGAGCCGGTATCTCTTGCGCCACCTCCGCCTCCGCCCCCTCCACCGGTCACTGAAATGGGCTTGGATAGCGAGCAAGCCACACCTCGTACCATTGATGAAGACTACGGAAACGGCACCCCAAATCTCGACAATCTCGGTTTCTCTATCAAAGGGGCCGCACGTACACTCAGTCGCCCTGTTTCGCGCAGTGACGAGCCCATGCAGACTGCTACGCCACCAACTACTGGCAGTCCTGACCAGGATGAAGCAGAGACTGCTGCAGAGCGGACGAACTATGGAAATATGAACCCGGATCGCCTGCAGCAATTGGGCGTTTCGGATGCGCCGACTAACTGAAACTTGGTTCTCTCGTCTTGATTTGGCACTTCGTGGCATTTCTAGCGCCGGCTGCAGTATCATTGGATGGGTAGCCTGCAGGCCCAGCACAGCATTTGGGGTGGGCCAGAAGAACTTTTAATGCTGTACACTAGTTGTCACAGAGCATACGCTCGCGAGCCTTGATATGGCCAATTTCGAAATGTAATTTCTGCAAAGCCTCTCATGCCATGTTATTGTCATGTCTCTCGTAGGCAATGTTTTTCTCCTTCTTGGTTTGTCTTCAATCGAAGAGATCCTGCCCTGCATCTCGCCCAAAAGCATTCGCGTTCCAGTGACTCCAACCCCGAACGCGCCAGCCCTCGCCGCTGCTGCTGATCCAGCCTCCGACAGCTGCAATGATTGCTGCTCGTTCTTCTGCGGGGGCTCTGATCCAGACATCTTGCTCTTGGAAGTGCATGATATCGATCGGAATGGCTGATCCGTGCAGAC
This sequence comes from Cercospora canescens BHU, assembly GCA_000347735.1. Lineage (NCBI taxonomy): Eukaryota > Fungi > Ascomycota > Dothideomycetes > Mycosphaerellales > Mycosphaerellaceae > Cercospora > Cercospora canescens. The sequence continues at coordinate 10,405 of ANSM01001627.1, read as the reverse complement.
CCAGGAATGAAGACAGAGCAGCGTTCAAGTGCAGCTGCGCGGTGACGCCATCGAGTGCCTGCTCAGTCTTGGTCGAGAGATGTTGCAAGCGAATATACACCCAATCTGGCTTACGGATCGAGAATTCGCTGAGCGTCTGATTTTTTGTGGCATTTCTTGGCTGTCGCGACGACTCTTGCGTGCTTGACTGGGGTGTCGGCGGCGGCGCATCTGTCTTTGAGTCTTGTGCATCTGGCAAAGTTTCTAATTCCGCCATTGTAATGTTTTGTGTCTGACCTAGAACAACAGCACAACGGTTGACAGGTGGAACAGAAGTCGCACGGTTAGTTAGGTAAGTACGGCCGAAATTCGGCTCTTTATTTGCTATGTCTCTATGCTGAACTCATCCCATGCCGCTACAACGTGAGCAAACAGCCGCCAGCGCCACGCTCGTGAAAGTAAGAAATTCATCTAGGCTCATTTCCACTATCAACTGAACGCTCACTGCATTTTGATGCGAGGCCCGTTGCCTGCCATCTCAGTCTCGGCTTTTCTCTTTCCAAGGGATGAATCCGGTGTTGCGCTGCGCTCTCTCTGGTTGACACCAATACTTGCGAGTGCTGAAGCTAGCGCTCCTCTGTCAATGGTCGCCAGTGGCTGCGATTTAGTCATCTCTGCAAGACACGTCGCATGGACTATCTTCTTATTCATGTACCCAGCATTGGCGAAGACCCAGTCCTGGTGCTCCTCGGAATACGTGCTGTGTAGATCCTCGTAGCAGATGGTGCATGTGCTCTTAGTCATGCCAGCTGGAGCTCTGACTACCTGCTCCTGCGGGCTCTTCTGCGCCTTTGCCGCTTCCGTTGATTCCTTCGCGGTGGCGGTGGTTGTTGAGGGATCGAATTCGATGTGTTGAATCCACTCCATCTCATTTGGAAACCAATTTCTGTGATGGCCCCTATTTGTGTTGGGGTCGGCGATACGCTGGTTTGTACGGAAGTGCCAGTCAAGGTGAAGACTCTTCTTCTGCCTTCCCTCTTCCGTGGAGGCGGGAAAGCGTCGTCCGCAGGTGCTGCACTGGTTGGGTAAGACGTCGTACATCGCCGCAACGAGCTCCGGGCGAAATATCTTCAAGTTCGCCGCAGTGATCGATACATGTAGATGCCCTGATACAGGCTGAGCATGCGACTGTCGCGGAGTTGGAGCTTGTGAGGCCAGCGGCACGACCGCTTGAAGTGACTTCAACAGCTCTGCAGTCGGGTCTTGCGAAGGAGGTGCTGTTGCCGCTGGAATCGCAGGAGCCGCAGCGCTTGAGACAGGATTAATCAGTCCGGCTTTTGTCAGAGATGCAATGAGGTCTGCCGCCCCATTGACTTTGGACTCCGAACTGGTATGGCTTTGAACTGCATTGAGCTGGGAATGACTTGCGTTTTGGAATCCAGGAATCGCAGAACGCAGCTGAGGCGTGCCAGGATTTTGTGTGCCGGCTAACAATGCTTGCAGGCCGTTCAATGCATCGGGAGTCAAGTTCGGTGGCGGCTGGGTATTTGAAGGTGTGGCAGCGGGCATGGGGAGCGGCTGTTGAAATGGGATCTGAAATGGTGTCGATGCCGGCCACTGTGGCTGGGGAACTTGCGGAGGAGGCACGTGCGGTGGAAATGCAGGCACTGCCGGCGCCAGCGAAGACACCTGTTGCTTGATCTGCTGCAGCTCGCTGGAGGTCACGCGCTGTACATTGAGCAGATTGCGCAGCTGGTTCAGAGCGTTGAACTGAGTCTGCAGACCTATGTCGTGCGGCCTGCTTGCAAGCTGGTATTGAAATCTTGGGATCAGTGAGTCGATGTCGCGCTTCACGTTCTCGATCTCGTTGTTCAGATTCGTGAGCGGCGGTTGATACGCATATGGTTGGGACTGTGGTGGTGTCGGCTGCATTGTATTCAGTGACGTGATCGGCTGCATCTCATTAGAGAAACACACCTGCGGGCCGGAGTAGCCTGAGAACATCATTTGAGGCGTCTGAGAAGTTGGTCGGGCGTACTGCCCGTTCTGCTGCGGTGGTGTTGCCGCGCCCTGGAACGGCGCTTGCGACTGCCTGATCTTGTCCAGTGCGGCCTTAGCCTTGATCATGGCGTTCTCCAAGGGCTGAACTGTCTCTCGCGAAAAGACAGGTCGAGGGTCTATGGAACCGGGGACCGGTTCTTTCCACGTTCGCAGCATCGCATCCATATGGCGTCTTGTCGCGTTGTCGACCAGTGTGTAGGCTTCCATGAAGGTGTTGTAGAGGTTCCGACCAAGGTACACCGTGTAAGGCGTGCCCACGTTCTTGACGATACTGTCGAGTACGAAAAGCGCTGGCAGTTTGCGTGTTGGAGACGTCTGCAGTGCACAACATCAGTTTTAGGTCCAAAAATAGAACGTCACGTGAGCACTGGCCACTGTTCTATTGTCCTTACCTGCTTGATATGATTCTCCAGTACTCTCGAGATGGCTTGCGCATGCTCTGTATTCTCCTTGGCGATGACAGTCAGGTTGCTGATCTCGTACCTGTTGTTGGTTTGAAGATCCTTCAGAGATTCTTCGAAGTCGGCAGCCACTTCAGCAGACGACCCGCCTGAGAACGAGCCTCGCGGCGATCTGGAAGACATGACGGCTTCACAAGATGGGAATTTAGCACGCGGGGATGCACAGATATGCTATCTAGATGCTGCGATGGAGACTGTCCCAGGGTGACGGGATAGCGAGGAACACCGGACAATAAAGCCTCGCACGTGTGACGTCGAGGGCCAACAGCACCACAGTGTCGGCGAAGCGAGCGGTGCGCAGGTTCTTCAGCCCTTGGTCGGGACGAATTATGCAAGAAGTGTAGTCAGGTTGCTAGCTAAACCGTGGCTTGCTTCAATATATCCCCGGCGCGATTCCGAAGCTCTTTCAGGCCATTCACCCGCTTTGCCATTCACCACATTCACCACCAGGGTATTCAGAGCACTTGGGCAGGTTCTCGCTCCACGGCTGCTGTCCCAGCCTACAGCTGTTCCTATCTGGATTCGGAAACCCGCTGCAGCGGCCTGCCTTTGTCTGAGATCTTCCGTTGCGCTCGCGCGGCGACTTTCTTGAGGGAACGCGACTTTGACTGCGGCGTCTCTGGCTCGTGGATGATTCCTGGAGTTGATGATCAAGAGAATTTCGGGGCGGTGCTGTTCGCAAACAGATGAGTTGTGCAGCACTTCGTGATGCACGGCAGAAGTCGACGTGCAGAAGTGAGTTAAACGTCGTGACACGTGATTGATGACGCATCTAGACCCTTGGGTGCATCAAGGCAACTAAAAGATAGCAGTGCGACGGTGCTCGCGACATGGACATCACTCTGTCGCCCTCCACAGAACGAAATCATTACTCGGGCATTTTATCCTCAATCGCAGAGGCGTAGTGCAAGATGAAACTCGTTGTCAGCTCAGTCCTCTTGGCGTTGCTGGCCATCTTCGCCGCTGCCGTGGAGCCGAAGCATCAAGTCATTATAAGCTACCCAAAAGGCACTCCTGCCTTCATCCTAGAGGATGCGAAGAAAGCCATTGTAGAGGCTGGAGGATTCGTAAGGCAAGTGCACCGATTCTCAGATTGTGTTTGCGATCGCTGACGTCTTTGCAGCCACGAATATCACCTCATCATGGCTATCGCCGCGACGGTGCCGGCCACAGTTCTAGACACTATCCAGGCCGCCGGCGCAGGAAACCATGTCCTCATCGAACAAGACGGCGAAGTTTCGATCAACACTTCTTGATTTTCCTTCCAGCTTTCGCATCAGGCTCACTGCGACCGCCCCGCAGCCACCTGAGACGAATAACATTGTTTCTGTTGCGCAGATCATGTGGGAAGATAGAACACATATTCTCTTGCTCCTGCTCGTAACATAGGCGGTATACATCGAATTTTGTGACAGCTGTCAGGTTCAATTCCCTACGCAATATCTACTGTGAGGACATTAGCGCGGGTGCAGCTCCATGATAATCGAATCAAAAACTTGGGTCGGTATGACTTTGCAACTGACCGCCAGAGCGGAGGACTCATCAGGTAAATTTCCTCTACTCTGTACACTACTCACCGTTGGGGAATACGAGGAAGCCACGCTGCGACAGCACAGTGCGGGGCAAGGTCGTTCAAACTTTCCTCTCTTTTGCTAGCCGCCGCCTTTCACCCAAAGTGGTCAATGGACGAAAGAGGCCGCCGTCTAAACCTCCTAATGAGGCGCTGCTTACTACTGCTTCGCCTGGCAAGGTTCTCCGCTGCATACCCCATCCGGCCAAAGCTTTCACGGATCGTCTCGCAAGTTGTTTCACAGATCAGAGATTGGTTCTTCTTCCAACGTGCTATCACTATCTCAGCCCTGCTAGGTAATGTGGCTGCCACGCGCAGCATTCAGCTCGGCTGCTCGGGTGCCGATCGACCAACAACCAATCACTGACAGGTCATGGTATCTGGTTCCTCTCAGAGACTGCTCTGGCCATGCATTGACCCACGGGACGAGGCCAATGCATCCAAATACTGCTTAGCCCTGAAGAGAGCTATCCAGCAGCACCTCGACCTGCAGCTGCGGTGCTTCTCGGGGCTTGCATGTCGCATTCGCTTCACCCGGCGAGGCCTAAGTAAATACCGAAGTGGCCGCTAGACTTGTGATTGCTGGCTTGACTGTACCCTTGGCAGCGGAAGAGACTCTCGTGGTCTACCGCTGAAGCCCGAAGAGGCCTGAGCAAGGAAGGGTCCTCGTCGTTTGAACTCAAGCAGTATTGCCTTTAACCCTCGAGGATACTGCTTCTCTCCGATCTTCTCGAAGTCGCTTACTGTACCTCGCCAGCTCGTTGAGCCGCACTTCAACCTTTTCAAGCACATTGACCCTTGTAGCACTGAAACCCAATCCTGAGAATTCTGCTTCATAACCGCCATCCTCCCCTCGGTTCTGCCATCAATGCTGGCATTCGGACGGATCGAACAGATGTCTGAAGGGGCGAACGAAGTATGGCGACGCCATTACGCACACGATCAAATGACTCTCAATCACTGGCATCAGAATAGCGGGCTACCAGTCGGCAGTGTGCACGACCCAGATTTCAGGATCTTTCACGCAGAATCGCGCGACTATGACGATCATCATATCGGTCACGAAGGGGGGCCTTTGATATCGCCACCAATGGGTTACGTACCAGAGACCAGCTGGGGGTCAGATATGGAGATGGGAACACCTTCCACTGCTGGCTTTCCCACCAGTGAGCCGCTTGACAACTATCATCCCGTGCGACACGGTACCATGCACCACCAGCTCAACTTACCTCCTCGACATGACAGACCACAATCTTCCGCCCAAAGTCCTCGCAGCTCCTATGGCGAGCCAGTTCCGATCAAGGAAGAGCGGCCGAGCTTAATCCGATCGATCACAGCGCCTGCCGCATCGGACCTGAAGACCAGGAGGTTGACTAACGCCTCCGGCATACCGTCCATCAAACGCTCTGGCAGCGACGAGGAGGACGATGAATATGTCCCTACTGAAGAAACTAAAGCGCGGGGCAGAAAACGTCAACGCATCCCTCACACCGCTGTCGAGCGACGTTATAGAGAAAACTTGAACGCACACCTCGACAAGCTCCGCCAGACTGTGCCTGCCCTGGCATCAAAGCGTGCTGGTGGGCTAGCGAAACTTGGTGAAGGTATCGGTGAAGGTGTCAAACCGAGCAAATGTGAAATTCTCAACGGTGCGATCGAACACATTGGCGCACTTACCAAGGAAAACGCGACGTTGAAAACGGAGGTCAAGGCTCTGCGATCAAGGCTTGAAGACCTGGAGCGTTGGTGCAATTCGGGAAGTTTCGCAAAGTGAATGCGGGGGGCATGTGAGAGGAACGCTGAGCTTGTTGATTACAATGTATGAAGATCTGTTCAAATCCACGTGGATCTACGGCCGAGGCACAAGCGATTCGCGGTCTTCCAGTTATGGTGGGAGTAAACGGCAAGGAGTTTCGCAGGAAGGCTAGGGCAGAATCATTTCAAAGGGAGCACCAATGTCGATTTTCTATGCACCAAGATACCCTGAACACAAGGCGAACATTGTCAGACTGTGTCTATGTAGCGAGTGTACTGTGTTGAGAACTGTGCACGTCTCCTCCCATGGAGCACATGCTGCCTGTTTGGATGCCGTACAGAGAACCCTACTCGTCTCTGAAGATGTACTGGCCACCTGGTCTCATGGCCTCACGATATCGAGCCTCAACTTCCCGCCTCTCAGCCTCGTGCGCTTTCTGCCGGTCTTCGAGATTCTCCTGCGTGGTGGCAAAGTCTGTCCTCCAAAAACCAGGCGGCGTGCTTGCCCGCTCGAATGCCTGTCGATGTTTTCCATGTTCCTGCGCGAATACATGCGCGTAGGCCTGCAGAACAGTCTCTTTCTGCTTGGTCGTGCCATACTTGCTCATTATTTGCTTGTATTGAGGGCCCAGGTACTCATTCAGTACCTGCGCATCGTTTTTGCCAGTTAACTTCTGCCCACCCATGGCCATCACTTTCTGCATCGCGCCGCCACAGCATTTAGCCTTCGTGCAGACGTGCAGGTTCCTCCGCTCGTCTCGTCCACGAAGGGTATCGGCGAAAGCCACATCGGTCCCAAGGTACTTTGGATTGACCTTGAAGTCTTCACGTGTCAGAGTCTTCACATCCCGGAAGCGCAACGATCCCTGCTCTGGTCGAGTAGAATGTGGCGATTCCTCGATGCCTCGAGGAAGCAATTTTCTCGAGGATATTTTGGTTGGGGAGTTAGTCTTGAGCCCTGAGTGTGGCGTTTGAAGCTGTGCTGAGACTTGAGCCTGCTTATGCCGTGTGGCCCGTCTCACGGTTCGAGGCGCGCCGGGTATAGTGTCTGAAGGGAGTCCCATAAGCAATTTATTGAGCGTGTCATCCTGGTGCACCGGCGGCGCTCCAGCATCTTTGGGTGATGCGTTGACCTGACTAGAGTCATCGCCGTCCTCAGAAAGGATGCCAACCTTTCTCTCAAAACCAGTAGCTTTTGCCTTGCGCTTGGGATTCTTTCTGTTCTCTTGCGACCTGGGCACATTGCCACTAATAGGCTTCAACACCTGTTTGCTGGCTGCACTCGACATCTCACTCCTGTCGTTCTTTGAAGCTGTTCTCGATTCGTCGGTTGTCGTTGGGATCATCCCTGTTGAGGGGCTCAGAGAGTCCAGGTTTCCTTCCGAGAGTGACGACAGGCTCGAAGATAATTTCGGCGCAGGTCTCGAGTGCTCTTCTGAACGGGCACGATCTTGTGTGCTCTCGGCGCGTTGTGGTCGCGGATTGTCAATCTTTGGCACTTCAATACGATCAAGATCAGAGTACATCAATTGTAACGATGTGATTCTGGCCGATTGCGCATCGTCCGGAAGGGGCGGGTCGGATGAGAGCTGCACAGCACCATCTGGAGACACAGGCTCTAGTTTTATCCGACGGACAGGCGATCGCCTCGTGGCTCCTGGCCCCGCTTTCCGCTTGAGACAACGCTCAGATACGAACTCAGGCTCATCATCGCTGCTGTTCGGGATCTCGTCAATAGTGCCTACTGGAGGCTGTGTTTCCTCGACAGTGGTCTGACTCGATGTAATATGTGGTTGCGGTTGTGGTTGCGGGCCATACGAGTGGACAGGGTCCTCGACTCCTGCCCGTGCGAAGCTCTTTGAAGGTGCACATTGTGATGCAGATGGTCTTTGTTCTGTACTTCTCTCGAGTTCACCCTCCGATGTTACCAGATTCGCCGCACGCGCATGATTCATGTCGACGGGCTGGTACACCACCGGAGCGGATTGTCTCTGAACAGATGTGGCATCTTTCGGCCGTGGCATTCGTCCGTCCTTCATTTGCTTGTCAATGTACTGCTTCCACAAGAGTGCCTTGTTCTTATAGTCTTTGCATTTGGCGTCGAGTGCGTCGATCTTGGGCTCACATGTTCTATGCAGGCTCTCAAGACTTTGATACCTCCATTCCAATTCTCTGTGCGCGCGACTGAGGGTCTGTAAATCAACATCTTCAGAGACCTCGCGCGGCCCCGAACTCGGCTCTGGTGACACTGGACCAGATTGACGTTCAGTGGCGTTCGGTGCATTGTTCCCCTGAATGCTTTGCTTCAATAGAGAATCGAGCCTTGTACGCAGGACGGCATTTTCTTCCTGCAGTTCCTCGATCTGAAAGTCTTTTCTTCCTATGATGGCATACAACTTCGCCTCTCTCTGTCCTGTTTCGTCGCCTGTAGTATCCATTGCCAGCGCACGTTCCGTATTATTCTAGGGCAGAATTTTTTGCATTGTTCAATCCCGAACTCCTGACATGTTGTATTTTGTGCTCCATCCAACAGCATAGATACAGAGGCTATCCGACGTTGAAGATGAGTGACGGTGTCAACTCGAAGGTTAGAGGTGGCACGGATGATAGCAGTGAATGACGCGCTGCCTAGGTATTGACGCGCGCTGGAACGAACACGCGATCCCCGCCAGATTGCGCCACAGCGTGCCAAGACTTGGGGCGAGATCGCCGCGTCCATCAAGACACCACCATCATTCCTCCACTTCTTCATGGCGAAACGGGCGCGGGAGGAGGAATCCGAGCTAGGGCAGCACAAGAACAAGCGGCAACGGTCGTCTACCAAAGATCGCTTGTCATCCCTTAGCGATGAGCTGCTCTTGAAAGTGTTCTCATTCCTAACCGTGCCCCATCTCGCTACATGTCAAAGGTGAGTAGTCCGTGTACGTACTTCCGCCTGTACGAGAACAAATGTTGACCATTCAGGCTATCCCGCAAGTATCAAAAGCTAGCCGGCGATGGGCAGCTATGGAAGTCGCACTACTACGACCGATTCGTACGCCCGCGAGCGAACAAATTACCCGGACTGAAAGAGCTCGGCGCAATCGATGATAGTCTCCACTTCGCTTCCAAGGCATCGCGATGGCTGGATGATGATCATCTCGTAAAACGTGGCGGCAGGACAGACTGGAGGAGACAGTATAAACTGCGACATAACTGGGCTAAGGGCAGTTGCGCTGTCAACAAGATCGCGATTGCGGAGAGACCATCTGTTCCACCCATACTTGTGCAAATGGCCGAGGGAATCATCTACATTGTAGACAAAGACGATGGGCTGCGAGCGTGGGCTACTGGTGACAATCACAGCGAAGCGTTCGCACAGATGCGACTTCGCCCCCCGAGCCCACCCACATCTCTTGCTGTTCAATCCAATGGTGCCACGGATACCACCCGCCTGGCAATAGGCTTTGAAAACGGATCTTTTGGCATATATGCTTTCGACCATCCCACACGACAGTTCAGCTGGCTCTACACACACGAGGCTTCTTCAGCAGGGGTCATCACAGCCACGGCAATGTCTTGGCCATATGTGGTAACGATGACCGCAACGCAGCTTCTGTCGCTTTATCGCTTCGCCGGACATGAATTCAATCAATCGTCTGCTGCGTCGCTTGGAATGCAGGAAGAGCGTGGCGATGTATCCAGCCCACCGACATTGCTACATTCTTTGCGGTCGCAATCCGTGTGGCCGCCACTGTCAATCCAACTCAGACAGAAGTCGACAGCAGTGACAATATGCGTGGCATACGCCCTGCCGGCTTATCTTTCAGGCTGGACAGTCGGTCTACAGGAAGTCAACGTCAGCAAAAAGGGCGGCCTCGTTGCTTCGCGTGTTGCTTCCGCCATTGATCAGCACTACCGTCCCCTGGCTTTCTCTAGTCGACCCATGCTATCGCACTTGGGCTTGTCGAATGCCGGCACTACAAGTGCGTCTAACTCTGCAGAGTTGAGGCATATACACTCAAAGCCGCTCACCCTCTCTTACAACCATCCGTATCTTTTAGTGTCCCACCCGGACAACACTTTGACGCTCTACCTTGTGGAGTCCACGGCAGAATCACTCTCGATTAGTGCTGGCTCAAGACTGTGGGGTCATACATCGGCCGTATCTGGTGTTCATGTCGCATCTCGCGGCAAAGCGGTCTCAATCAGTAGACGAGGTGATGAACTACGGCTCTGGGAACTCGAAGGAGGCTTCACTTCGTCCGCAGCTCGTAAACGACTCGCAAGTGGAAATCTTAGCGTTAAAGTAAGCGCCGGACGGAGCGTCTCGCATCATGTGAGCGCGCACGTCAAGAGTGATGTTGGGGCTGTCAGCGGCACAGTCGAGGATGAAGACGGGTCAGAGGAAGCCGACGAGCTTGCCATGTCCCGTGGCTGGATAGGCTTTGACGACGAGAACGTGGTGGTCTTGAAAGAGTACAGCCGAGGACAAGCACTCATGGTTTACGATTTCACGTAGTACACAGCATACAAAATAGAATTGATATGATCAGACAAGGTCCAATGTGCTCGCATGATTTACCATTCCTGCCAGCTT
>ANSM01001618.1:0-30753 GCA_000347735.1 Cercospora canescens BHU | reverse complement strand
GCAGACCCCGCCGGCGACGACGAGCGAGAGTGACTCCTCCTACAATCCCGACCTCAGCGCCGAGGTGGCCATGCTGAGCACGAAATTGGTCAACGCGATCAATTACCAAACCAAGCTCGATGACTCGCTCCAGCAGACGCGCCACGAGCTGGAGCAGGCGAAGAAGAAAGTCGCGCAGCTGGAAGAAGAGAACCACCGGCACAAGTCCTTGGTGAGCACTGGAGTGCTGGTCCGCCAGGCCGACATGCAGAAGATCATCGCTGGCTTGCGGAAAGAGCTGAGCGCCGAGCGCGTGGCGCGAGCTGAGGCGGAAAAGGGCAAGAAGCAAGTAGAGGGCGAGCTGGAGAATCTGACGACCGCTTTGTTCGAAGAGGCCAACACCATGGTGGCTGCTGCTCGCAAGGACACGGAAGCCGTGGAAAAGAGAAATGCGCAGCTCCGAAGCCAGCTGGAAGAATACGAGCAGCTCATGGCCGCGCAGCGTGAACAGCTGACCGATCTCAAGGGCTCCATGGAGAAGCTGGAAAGCGACCAGCCGGGCACGAGGGAACCGAGCGTGCCATCGACACCGATCACCACGCAACATGCTATGCTTGAGCCGTTGCAGCTGTCGCCCTCTCTGCAAAGCGTGGCTGACCAGTCGCCGGAGCATCCGCTTCACTTTTCCTCACTCATTAACCCGGTGCTGAGAAATGACACCAAGGCTTTCGAGGATTTCCAGGACCTGCTGCTTCTCGCCCGCCGGTTGGGAGCGCATTCACGTAACAATAGCAACCAGACTAGCGCAGCGAGTTCGAACCAGCTCTACTCTTCATATGGCGCTGTCTCATCATCCCCCAATCTACCCGGCGCCTTCTCATTCGGCCAGACCAGCCCGACCACCGCATATCACAACGCGGCTGCCACCATACCACCGTTGAAGGACAGCAAATTCTACAAACGTGTCTTGACCGAGGACATCGAACCCACACTGAGACTGGACCTGGCACCAGGCCTCTCTTTCCTCAGCCGGAGAACAGTACTTGCGTCACTGGTGGCCGGCACTTTGAATGTTGAACCATATCCGCAAAACAAGCATTATTTCGCCTGCACTCTATGTGGTGAGAGCAAGCGCCAAGAGCAGTACGTGCGCAGACATCGATTTTTGACGTCCGAGGAAGACAACGTGTCCAAGCCATTGTGCGACTTCTGTACTTCCCGTGTAAGGACTACATGTGACTTTGTTGGCTTCCTCCGCATGGTGCGCGACGGCCACTGGAAGTGCGACAGCGAAGAGGACCAGAAGGCTGCGTGGGAGGAGAGCGTTCGCTTGCGTGAACGCATGTTCTGGGCACGCCTGGGAGGAGGTGTCGTCCCATGCTTCGCCTCTTTGCCGCGGAGTGGTCTTCCTTCGCCTATCTCTGCGCACGGATCCGTGCCCGGATCAACGCGAGGGTCCACAAGCGGCCGCCAAAGTCTGGAAGACATTCCAGAAGGAGCAGACAAGGATGCATCGCAGCCCGAAAGTGATGTGTTTCAAGAGAGGCCCACACCGAGCGTGCGAGTCTCGGTATCCGCCATTACTGATGCCAACGAAGAGAAGACAGAAATCGCTCACAACGCGGTCGAGGAGAACGATTTCGCCAGGCAGTCGTCGGTGGATTCGCAAGCTCAGGATGGAGCAGAGAAAGAACTCCCAGCCACTCCCTTTGAGGATGCCAAAGAAGATTTTGTAAAAGTAGACGAATCGGTTGCGCAGCCGACTGAAGAGGTCTCCGAGGCCGTGAAGCAGACCACAGAAAGGACTGAAGCGCAGGAGAAGCCAGTCTCGGAGCTTGCGAGGCCCGCAACTCCTACCGCCGTCCCTGACAGCCGAGATGAAGAAGATTCCGGAAAGCAGGATTCCAAGCTCAGGAACAGCACTGCTTCACTGCAGTCATCTGGAAGACTATCTCCCACACGCAAGTCTCTGGACGTAGCACAACGCGGCAGTCCCGAGCGCAAAGCCTCCTCAGTCCTGGCAAGAGTGAAAGCCATGGAGGCGAATGCTCAGTAGCGTCACATATTCACTTGCTTCCACAGCTCACGAGCCACCTTTGACGGGGCATCGATTGGCACGTATCTCGCATTGCATCAACTGTACAATACCGGGGGAGGAGAGGGGGAATTTTCAGGCATGGCCTCGGCGTTTGCTTTTGGGGGGACGAGGGCAAAGCAAAAGAAGTTACACCAATATTCTATCACATGCTTGCATGTGCGCAACATAGGGAGGGAAGGAGAAGAAGACGTGCCGCAACGCAATTAATGAAATGGCTCGCAGTACATGAGTCATGGGAGCATATGAACGGATGAGGGCAGAGGGGAAACATGGCCTAGGCTGCTCGCTGCTTACTGGTGACGTGGCTTGCTGGCACATGGCTCATGGAGTTTTGTTTGGCATGATACCCGGGACTGTACAATATTATACAAATAATGAGAGTGGTGTCGCATGTTTTCCGACTTTGTTTTCCGCTGTCGGTCCTTTCGCTGATATCGTAGGCGGGTGGTATGTGCAAGGAACGTAGAAATCAAGACATCTCGTGCCTACTGCTTTGGATTTCGTACGCCGCTTGGCGTATGTAATCAACTACCACCTCACCTCATGTCCCAATTCTCTCCAATGCCCCTATGAATCTTTTACCTCCTCCCTGGCTTGACTAAAAAGCACTTGTCGTAATCAAGGACATTCACTATATCGTGACTCGTTGCAATCACTAACGTCGGTGAGAAAATGGGCCATGACATTTACCTAGGCAACTTCAATCCGGCTTTCCCATTCCATTGTATCCTACGCCACCGAACGGCGCCACTCCATGTCCTTCCACCGCCACATCTGCCCCTCCATCCCACCTGTAGAGGCGATGTCGCGGTCTAGACCCAGTCCAACGCACTTTGATGACCCGGCTACTCGCAGCGATGACGTTTGTCGAGACTTTCCGAAGACGTACACGGGCGAGGGGGGCAAGAAGGAACTCTCGGCTGAATATTCCGTGGATTGTACGTACTATGCGGTACATCAAGATCTCGTATTATTCCGGAAACCAGGTCCCTGGGATGCCGAATTCGAATGGCGATAGAGTTCGTTCGAGGTGGTGAGATATTGGCGATCGAACAAGTTGGTTGGTGTCTAGCGCTAGTGCAGGTGTGCACACAGGGCCAATTGGTAATGATTCCTCTAGTCTGGGGAGGGTGAGGAGGAGGGGCTGATGCTAATGATAACTTCGTCCGAAGAGAGGTCGGTAGTGAGGTGTCTATTGACCAGGGATGCTTCGTCTTCGGTCAGGCGCTTTTGAATGTCGATCCGATTGAGCCTATCACTGACTAACGGTATTCTGGCTGACTGGTATTGTCTGACTCGCGACTTGTTGCGTTACAGGCCTGCGGCGGAAAACTAATTCCTCCAGCCCCTGGCCACTTCTCTTCACTGGAATGCCAACTGTCTAGGGGTATGGGGCTCGAGTCCCGGCTCACGACCCTTCGATATCGACTTCTGTGAAATCGGGCAGAAGTTCAATTGGATTCTCACTCTGCAGGGACAAGAAGGCAAAGGCAGGCCTGCGTGGCAACTTCCGAGAACCACCTGCTAACCAGCATGCTAGTGTGATCTGCAGACAGCAACATGCCGAAGATGTATACGTCTTCGGCTAGACTACCCGGGCTATCCAGATCCTTGGAATATCTAAAATGGAGCGTGCGGGATGGTCGCGACATGTATGTCGAACGGGTACGTGCTTATCATCTCCTCTCAGCATGTGGAAGCGAGTTCCCTCGATTTGACACCTTCATCAAGGTGAGCTTGCCACTCAGTGACCCATGGCTTTCTTCACTTCAGAGCCGGAGGCAAACTGTCCCTTCGCAGAGTTTGGGAAGGATTCGACCTCTTTAGGGCGCATTTGCCATTGTTGGTCAATCCTGCTCAGCCAGGGTCTCCTGTTCGGTGGTTTTCATTGCACACTGAGCAGCTTCGTAGGCAAATCAGTGCAGCGAGCGAGTCAGCAATAGCGAACACAATGCGGGCATCTGAGTCGAGAATCACACTTTACAATCCATCTCGAGGTATCTGACGTCCGCTGTCTCGGATTACCGACGCTAAGATGGAAATGGCTGCAGAAAAGTCCATGCAATGGAGTTGAGTCTTGGAATTCTCGTTCAGTGAGCAGATCATCTACGCCGCCTGTTGCGAGTCATAGCAATACTGAAGCATTTTCGAGGGTTCAGGAAGACTGCGGTCCCCCAACGGATCAAGCATCGCCATACAGGTCACAGAGCTGGACTCCGCTACGGCATCCCTCTTCTTGAATGCGACTGTGGAGTAGCTCATGGTCAAACAGAGGTTGTCGGTCCAATGATGTCGGACAAAGCTAAATCAAGACATGATTGCCAAGGTTTACAAGATCCAGACTTACCCACGGAATGCGCGGACGCATCGAACCACTGTCCGAACTTTCTTTGGCGCTGAGCCTGTGCAGGCCACGTCCACGACCGGCTCACCTCATCGGGCGCTGAATACCTTTGTCGTCCGATGTCGGTCAGATTTTCGGATTGTCTGTAAATTTGCGGCTCGGCTGCGGACTCCTCGAATCGTTGAGATGCATTTATCTCGTCGATAGCAATGAGGGTTGAACAAAGTAGCATTTTGAGATACCAGAGTTGACTCCGAACATCTTCCGAGCTCCTCAGGCAATGTTCTGTAGAACATTGGTCCACCTCTCAGTGTAACTCTTCGCTTCTCCTTACCACGGCGTTAGGTGAATAGTAATCATTTACAACTACTCTCAGCCCATGATGTCGCGCCTTTCGCGCGGATCGCGAGCCCCGGACGAATTCCCCACGTACGTGATTGATCTCATCGATCATTCTCTACTGAGCTTGGGAGATGCTGCACAGTGCAGCAGTCGCACATGATGCCTTAAAAGACTGGAGATCAAATGCTCGGGAGTTTGTGTAGCAGATCGTCTGGGACACCAGAAACCAAATTCGGATGCCAAGTTCCTCATCCCAGCTGGAGGTCGCAACATCTCTCTAGTGCCAGAGCTGAACTTCGGGCTCTGCTCATCAAGCCAGCACCTCACTCTTCTAGGGTTTGCAAGTGTCGGTTCCAGGCCGCCTCAGGGCATCGTACTCCGGAAAATGCGGTATGCAGCGCATCTTTATGCCTGAACCTAATGGGATGCTGCGCACCTCTTGCCTGCCACGTCTTCTCGAGGGCATGCTTGGAGACGAGGTCCGTACTTGGGCCCTGTCGAGCGTGTGGGTCCGATTTAAGTTCAGGATGTTTGTGGTTAGATCCCCAGGAACATTGAACGTACCAAAATCGAGGTGTAACACCCAGTGTGGCATCAGCAACTTAACGGGCAGTCGAACCTTCCAATATCGAATGATTACGGCCCTCTCTCTCCTGCAAGGAGGTTCGCAGTTTCACTGCCAGACGCATGCAAAACACATTGAGGATCAAGCCAGCAGAGGTTTCGTGGTCGGTGGGCGGGGTTAGCAAGTGGAGCTCGGCGAGCAACGCCATCTCAGCAGTCTGCGAGAAGAATCTCGAGAAGGAAAGTCCTTTCAATGTTATCATATTCTTCGAATCCTGGATGAAAACTTCGCGGCGTTGGTCATTCACGCATTTTGGCACTAAGCCAATTCGGGGATGTACTCGCGATTATGTACCACCATTGCCGGATGACATCCTCGCCATCCCTTGATTCATATATGGAACGTGCGCGGCTGCCTCGTGATTGTCTCATGGTTGGCCCATCGAGCGGTATGCACCGAGGTAGGGCAGATGTTCGTTTTCCCGCCAAGTGGTCATGGATAGATACGGAAATATGTCGCATATTCGTAGGTTGCGCTCGTACTCTAGCTCGACTCGAATCTCCATCTTCATGGTGTGATTGGGATGCAAGCGACATAAGTCCATTGTGAAGGCGCTTCGCGGCGTTGTATCGGTGAAGGCTCCGTTGTGTATGCGACGATTGAACGCACTCCACCCGTGGAGCTTGCTGCTGAGCCTCCGCAGCTCATAGCCGGCGGAGCAGTGGACCCAAAAAGTCAAACAACGCCCTCGCTTAGAGATCAAGCGGCGAATACGAGGCAAACATCATGGCCCCCACTGCAAGCTTCCTGGCACAGCCTGAGCCGAAGAGGAGAATTTTCGAGCGACTAGGTCTGGATGAAGGTAATAAGTTGCATCGACAACTCTACTCCAACATGAAGGTACTACTCGAGCGGGGTCGGCATGGAGTCGGATGCTCACTCACTCTCGACAGGCAGAAGCAGTCGCGGGATTGAATCGAATGTCTGCGGACCGCGATGGCCTCGTTGTGCGGCTGAGAGACAATGCTTCGATCGAGCGGCCGTATACTTTTCGCCAAATCGATGAGGCAGTGATGCACAGAGAGATTGTGCACATATTCAATGTTGCGCGTCCCGATACGAAGATCATATATGCCCTCGGCCAACCTGCCAACGGCGACACGAGGGACAACTGGATTATCCGTTGGCTCTGTAAGTGCGAGTGCGTTCGGATCAACGCGAAACGCAAGCATTCGTGACCTGACAGGGAAACAGTATGGCACGTGTTCCGCTACCGCGACGGGCGCAACTTGGCCTCTTATCGCAGACGTCGCAGGCGCGAGCTCGGAGAAGTCGACTCGTCTCCTGAAGTCTCGCCTGAGGTGCAGCAGACAGAGCCCAATCCGCTCGTCCAAGATAATGACGAAGGGAGCGAGCATCACGCAAGCCTACCAGCATCGAGCCTCAGTCCCAGTGAAGCCGACGCGGTGAGCGATTCGCGATACTTTGATCCGGTCCGGGATCTGTATAGAGCTTGAAGAAATGCGTCGTAGTCTCCAGATCGAGTAGGTGCAGCGCTGTTCAGTATCTGCATCGTGGTTGAAGTCCGCGCGGTGTTTCTGCACGTCTCCCTGACCGGAAAGCCAATTTGAATCCACGGATCACATTTGTGAGTGAGGTCTGGTGCTCCAACACATGTGCTGGCTGCTGTTATGAGGAGATGGCGCAGGTCGAAGCGGTCCAGGATGGAGGAATAAGTTCGGGCGACTACGGACGCCCAAAACTTGAAAGTCGTCAAAACTGCCCACTCGTCGGATGCAAAGCTCACAAAGACGGGATGGACACTCGCATCAACGACAAACTCGGGCACCAATCTTCTGATACCGAGCTCCACGGACCAGAATTGCACGGAGCTTGCAAGCGCACAGCAGCAACCGCCATGGCATAAGCGATTGCGGCTCGAAATCTTCCGCACTGCCGCCGCTGGACGGGAAGCCTCATCCCATCTCTCGAACGAACAGCCATGTCGGTGGTATGACAGCCATCGGCTCGTCTACGTTCTAATAAACCAAAATTGTCATGGGCGTAGAAGCTTTGTGCAACGTGTCTTGAGCCCTAGAAATTACCAGCCACCGCTCCATCAGCTCAACAGGAAGAAGCAAGCACAAGTTTCACCGACTGCACAACATCGCGAGGCAGTAGCACTCGCCAGCGCTTCACTCCGACAAGACGCGGTCATGAGCCGCCATGAGCAATCGCTCTGGTGGCGGAAATGGACGTCTTCGCAGCGCAATTCAAGAGAGCAGTCCAGAGCACAAACACCGCATCCCAACTATGGATCCCGCCACGAGGACAACAAAGATGGAATCGACAACACACCAAATCGAACCAGGCTATCTTTTCGTGCCCGTCTCATACATTTTAACTGGGCATGGTTCACCCTACCCATGAGCACTGGCGGCATCGCTCTGCTCTTACATGCTACACCACACCAATTCCACGGCCTGAAAACGATTGGCAAAGTCGTGTATCTCTTCGACATTGTGATGTTCTTGTTGCTTTGCTCCGGCATCACAGCACGCTTTATCTTGTATCCGGGCACAGTGAGGAAATCTCTCATGCATCCCACTGAAGCGCTTTTCTTCCCAACCTTCTGGCTCGCGGCTGTGAACATCATTACTGGCATGCAGGTCTATGGCGTGGAAACACTGAGAGGAGGATACAAAGGACAAGGTGGACATTGGCTCGTTTCGGCTCTTCGAGTCCTCTTTTGGACCTACCTTGCAGTCACTTTCATCGTCGCCGTTCTTCAATACCTCTACCTGTTTGCTGCAAAGCCTCACCGCCTGACAGTTCAAAGTATGACACCAGCCTGGGTCCTACCCATATTCCCTATCATGCTGTCCGGAACTCTAGCGAGCGCCATTGCCCCGGATCAGCCTATGAGCCATCGCTTCTCGATCATTCTCGCTGGACTGACAATGCAAGGACTCGGCTGGATGGTAAGCTTGATGGTTTACGCCATCTATATCCACCGACTCATGCAGTTCGGTCTGCCAGCGCCAAATCTGAGGCCAGGCATGTTCATATCCGTGGGACCGCCTTCATTCACCGGGCTTGCGCTCATTGGCATGAGCCAGGCGTTGCCCGATGAAGTAGAATATTTTACGGAGCGACCTGGTGGGGCCATGACCTTGCAAACTATCGCAGATTTCGCTGCCATGTTCTTATGGTCGTTGAGTTTCTGGTTCTTTTGCATCACCTTGCTGAGCGTGCTAGCTGGAGCAAAAAGGATGTCATTTCATCTTGTTTGGTGGGCTGTAAGTCTTCATCGCACCTTGTTTCTGCGTTCTTGTCAAAGGTTTATTCGTTTGCTGACGCCCTCTTCAGTTCGTGTTCCCCAACGTAGGCTTCACTATCGCCACAACTAAGATCGGACAGCAGCTCAAAAGCGAAGGCATCTTGTGGGTAGCAAGCGCGATGACGATTCTGCTCGTGATGACATGGATCTTCGTCTTCATTATGCACGCTAGAGCGGTTCTGCAGAAGCAGATCATGATGCCCGACATGGATGAAGACAAAGGTGAGCTGTTCGCTCGACGTGTATCTTTGACATGCGCTGAAACATGTTGGCAGATGAGTATAAGGAGAGTGATCGAAAGGCAAAGGTACCAGTTCCTCCGGACGATCATCATTGAGCACCAGAGAACACACTCGTTAGCCAACATGGCATTGTCTAAATCCACGATGCAGGCTATTCCAGTACAGACCTCGGTGGGATCAAGCTGCTCATAGCCAAGCTTGTCTGAGCGTATACTTGCTCAAAAGATGCACTAGTCACTCGGCATCCAATCAGCCGTAGTGGAGTAACGCAGCGGTTTGCAAACGTGCTCAGCAAGCTCTGTTGGAATAAGTACCTGGCTGTCTGCCCTGGGTTTGATTCCCTTCATCTCTTTGGAATTTGTTCACTATTATGGCCACGATCCAATAGGATCCTGTTTAGCTGGTGCAAGAATTGGTCGCATACGTCCAGTCCGGCCAAAGTCAACTCTGCTGCCAGCAGTTGTCCTCGGAGAGCAGTCGAGTGAAGCTGCATGTGGACGCTTCTACGAATGCCACAAGTTTGACGCACCCAGCGGCAGCTTCGTCGAGCTTTCTGACCAATTTCACTTCTCAAAATTCCGGGCAAGGGAAACTTCGAAGCATGGTACCTTGCAAGACTGAAGAAACCCGTACCTTGCGCTTCTCATCCGCACGGCAAAGTATGGAGAGAATGACGGCCCAAGGCACCAGTCTGTTAATCGCCGGTTCAGGACTTGCACTGTGATAGCTGCAGACTTCGGAAATTCCTTCTGTCACGCAACGACTGCACTGAAGCATGTCACATGTGGCATGCCGCTGGTCGACAATACCTTGGCGCAGCTCGAAAGTTGACGCTTCTCTTCTCCACTTGTATCGCAAATGATCTTGGCTCCTTCCTCATTGGGACATGGTTCCGGTCATACAAGAGCATCCTTCGGGCCAGATTATCACTCAACAGGCAAGGCGGACTGCGCTTGCAGCAATGATGTGCTTCCAAAGCCTACGCTTGCCGCCCTCATGGCTTCGGCTTTGAGCGTTACCTGCGGCTACAGCCCAGAGGCACACGAGCTTATACTCGTACACTGTAGGTCGACAGCCCCATGGCGTACTGCCAAGCTTCGAGATTCCTAGGAGGTACGGCGACTGAGACTGGACAAATACAAATGCAGCAGTGTTTGAGATTGGAGACTGATGATTCCCCCATACCATGAGAGGGCATCTGTCGATAAGCCAAATTGCATCTCACAGATGTAGTTTGACCGCGCATCGGCATGCGCCACTTACACGACCTTGGCACTAAGGCGTCTGATCTTGGCGTGCTTATAGCACACCAACCAGAGCTGTCACTGGCTAGGCTCGTATGCTTGCTGCATCCATACCAAGGCGCCTGAAGCACTTCTCCAGCTCGTGGGCATGCATTGCCAACCTCTTGGAAGGGAAACTTACTACGACAGGAAGGTATCATCGGACTCCCGCTATCCACCTCGTGGAAATGGTTCGTACTATGCAAGCGAGAGGATGTGGAATGCACCCCCAATGCTTTCTAGGCAGAGATCTGCGGGTCTGGTCGCTGTATAAAATTTCCCTTGCTCCCCAGGAACATTGGTCACGGCCAGCTGGTACTTTTTGTAATACGTTCCATCTACGGTCAAGATGAAGTTCTCTGCCGTCGCTGCCGCCATTCCGGCGCTTGCTGGCGTTGCCAACGCCCTCTACAGCAAGGAAGATTATGTCTCGGGCAAGGTTCATCAGGACATCATGGAGGTATAGAGGCCGCATCATACCGCTAGAAATCCATGTGCTGAGATCTTTCTAGGAGAAAATGAGGCAATGGCGCGAGCACGAGGTTGCTGGTGATTACCAGAGCGAGAAATGGTCCGGGTTCGACAAATGGTCCAAAAGCAAGGGAGGCCCAGTGAGATGCCGCGACGGATTGGCAGTGGCCAAGGAAGGCGATCCACTCCAAACATTCCGCTGCAAGGACACCGACTTGTACGACTTCAAGTCACACGCCGAGCTTGGTGGCACCAACAGCTCTGGCTCTGGCTCTTGGGGATGGACATACGGACGTCGCGAGTTCGCCGCCATTGGACAATCGGACGGTGTGGCTTTCGCCGAAGTTACCAGAAATGGCAAGCTGGAGTATCTTGGACGTCTGCCTCAGCAACATACTGCTCTTCCTTCACAATGGCGTGAAATTAAGACCAATGGCAACTACTTGGTTGTCGGATCCGAGGCAGTGAACCACGGTGTGCAGTTTTTCGACATGCGCAAATTGCTCACATTAAGCCCTCGTAGCCCGAAGACCTTCGACACCCGCACAGACCTGACGGGTTGGTTCAATGAGCTCCCAGTCGGCCGATCACACAACGTGGTGGTCAATGAGGAGCTGAACTATGTCGTTGCTGTCGGCGCTCAGCCCAGAAATGATTCATGTGCCGCCGGCTTGATCTTCATCGATGTGAAGGACCCAAAGAACCCCAAGAAGACGGGCTGCGCGCCTCAGGATGGTGTAAGTGTCTTCGTTTGCTTCAAACTTGGCTTTGGGTGGAAGATTATCGCTGACTTGTCCTCAAGTACACCCACGACGCCCAATGCATTGTCTACCGCGGACCAGACAAGAAATACAACGGAAAAGACGTATGCTATGGATATAACGAGGGTAAGTGTCACCGTTAGACGGTATCTTTGAAGTGGGAAAAAGAAGTGGCCTCTGGGAGGTCTTTTGCAACCGCCAAGAACTCTGCTTCGGACATGTTCGTACCTCCTACTAACTGCTTCTTAGATACCCTGACGATATACCTGGTGGAGAACAAGAATGGTGGCAATGCTAGCACCGTCATCTCAAGAACTCCATACAAGGGTGCCAGTTATACTCACCAGGGATGGGTGATCGACCCCAATTGGCAGACTCACTTGATCTTGGACGATGAGCTCGATGAGGGCCTCCGTCCTGACCGCGCCAGCCCAGAGTCTCCTGCGCTCGATGGCTTCCCAGTCACCTACATTTTCAACATCGAATTTCTCGAGGCACCAAAGATGACCGGGTTCTACAAAAGCGGCGTCCGCAGTATCGACCACAACCAATACATCTACGACGGCCTTGCTTACCAATCCAACTACGGCGCTGGTCTCCGCGTGCTTGATATCTCCTCTATCCCAGAGAAGGAAGATGGATCTGAGATCGAGGAAGTTGCATTCTTTGACATTTACCCGGAAGATGACAACGAGCCAGGTGGTGGCAACGCCACTTTCGTCGGAACTTGGAATCATTACACGTACCCATCAGGCTACGTCGTTGTTAACACCATCGAGCGTGGAGCTTTCGTTGTCAAGCTCAGCAAGTTCCGTGGTCGCGGTAAGGGCAGGCACTATGTGCGACGTGGTCAGCTTTAGATATGAATGAGAAGTGTGGCCTCATGATATCCGATATCCATCAATGAATAATATGAACTTTCCATCCTTCTCATCCAGGGTCACAATTCTTATTCCCATGTTTATCAAGCATAAAGTCTCCAGATCGTCGATCGCGTGCGTACGAACGCAACCCTCAGGGTCTCTTCCAAGTCCGCAGGCCCCATCAGTGCGGTGTTTCACCAGGATCTGCTATGGCGATCGCCCTTCAACTTTCAAACTTAGCTGACAGAATTCCAGCCAAGTCTGCCAGCTTCTCGGACATCTGCGAACACCCTGACCCAGCATGACCGCCCCACAATTAAACCCAACTTCAGTCCACATGATCACGACACGTCCCCTCAACCTTCTCATGCGAGCATCTCCTCCGCTCGCGATCCACGACTTCGGCAGTTCGTGAGAAGCTATGGCACACTCCTCCGGCATTTGACACCTTTGTGGCGAATCTCTTTGGCGTGTGACTGGCTGCTCCGCACCGGCGCAGACGGCGATCGAGGGAAGTTATCCTGGGAACATCGTTGGAGATAATGTGAACCAGTCTCGATACAGAAGGAGTTTGCGTGCAGAAGGCGATAGAGTCGACGCAGACGTCGTTGGTATGCTGGACCATCGTGACGATGAGCCGAAATGATAAAAAAAAGTTGTTGGCATGCGCGTCGTCGTGGCCGCCTGACCAGTCAGAGCAAGGGATTTGCTATCGTGAGTCTCGCATTCTTGCCCGATCAAGTAATATTGCGATCGGTGGCCCCGAGGACAATGCTGGAGCTTTGAAGAAGTTGCGGAAGCTGTGCCGTTGGGACGTAGCACTTTGGAGGGCGAAAGAAGGATATATAAGAGAGCTGGACGTCGCTCCTTCACACACCCCGTCACCGAGCATCTTTCGCACACACTGCAGTCAACGCAACTCAAATCGAACTACTCAATCACGTCGAGGCACCAGCACCGTCAAAATGTTCCCTCCATGGTGGCTTATCTATTAGGTATCGCTGCACTGTTTGTAAGTTGTCTCGATACTCCTTACCAGACTCAACGATCAATAGACTGATCGATCGCAGGCGGTAGTCATGAATGCAATAATGTCCCTCTTACGTTGAACGCCAGTGCGGCGAGCAAATCTACACAAACCAATGACCGAAGATGCTGCAACGGAAAAGAATTCAGTTGTGTCGGACAATTGAATGATAGAAAAAGGAGGAATTGGAGAGAAGACAACAGTTGGATTTCATGGTGGAGGAAGCAACAAGAGTCCTTTTCGGGGCGCAACTAATCGATGAGATTTTATGGTGGACTTGATCGAAGACTGGCGAATTGAAGCGATCGTCCCTTTGGCCCGTGTTTCTGCGATTGTACTGTTTGTATGATGAGTGATGTGGCGAATAATGGAACAATGATATTGCACTGGGAACTCAGACTCTGCTTCAATCACTTCCTCATCAGATGGCTGACTGAATGAGTGCAAACCCCCTTGTCACCCTGCAGCCATCGGAAGACTGGGAAGACCGCTAGCCGTCCATGTGCCAGCATTGGGACTCGAACGTGAAACCTCTACTCAACTTGAGAGGAAGACATGAACCGCTGTGGCAATCCAGCTCGCACTTGTACAAGACCAAACCCAGCCCACGTTGCCCGATTACAGCACTCATTGAGTTTCACTGCTATAAAGTCTCGCATGGGGGGGTGCTATCGCCTCCACGCAGCATTGTTCCAAGCAGCAGATTCATGAATACTGATTTTCCAGCTCATAATCGGGACAGATATGCCAGGACACGCCGACCTGGTTTCATGAAGGCAAGCCACGTCTTCGTAGGCCTCACCAATTTATTCCAGCGCCTCATGGATCTTCAAAGAGGCCTCTCGTTTTCGAGGTGCTGCGTCTCATGGGTGGACTGCTGAATACATTCTGGTTAAATCATGGGCGTATGCATTAACGTATCTGTAGTCTCTAGTTGATAGTCGATAATGACAACAAGCATTTTATACGACCTATTCGCTTAGATGCTGTCCCAGGGGCCAGCCATACTTCAAGTTCTGATCGATAAATCGTACGCCAGCAAAGTGTCGGAAGTCGCAGCTACTGGTACACCAGGAGGTCATCCGCGGTCAACGGCGTTTATGTATGAGACCGTGTGATGAAGCGCAATTGGACCTCCGTCTCACAAGCTTATGAAGGTCAGTTCTCCTGGACAACCGATAAAGGTGCCCATGTTTGAGATCAGTCAGACTGGTGTGAATAGTGGGTCGTCGAAACAGAGTTTCCGAATACCGTATGTGCCTGGTAATACGATTGAATACTTATAGTAGCTGCACGAGTTGCGATTTGTATCACAAGACGCGAAATCTTTTTGATGGAAGCATTTGGATGCGGTCTGTCTTTGCGTTTCCCCATCACTAGGCTACATACTACTATGCTGTACGTAGACGAAATGATCTTTGTGTAGCGGTGGTCCACAATGCCTTTTTGTTGGGGTCCTTCATACTTCGTCTCAGTCGTCACCATCCAATCCTGCAGCATCTATGGAAGTCTGCGCGGGTCGCTTGGGAAAGCAGTGGCCAGCCGCACATTTGGTAGACCCAGCCACAGCATAACAATACGCTCCAGCCCAATACCACCCCCAGCATGTGGTGGACAGCCTTGTCTGAAGGCATCGACATATGGCGCAATACCTGGATGCTTAGGGTCGACCGCGTTGGGGTGTTCTTTCATCCGCTGCTCCAGGAATTCTGCCTTGTGGATACGCTGCGCGCCGGACATGATCTCCTGTCCTCGCATGAAAAAGTCGTAGGAGTTAGAGTAACCAGCGTTCGGGTTCCTCGGATCGTAGTTTGCTTGCGTCTCTACCGTAGGCATGGTGTACCATGGTCGAACTTCAAGTGGGTACTTGTCAAGCACGTAGAAGTCGGAGTTGTATTTCTCGAGCACAAGTGCTCCAAGCTTCTTCTCCTGCGGTGTGCTCAAGTCGTCAAAGTCTCCAATCTCCTCTCCGGCGTCACGAAGCATCTGGATACCCTCCTTGAACTCCAGGCGAGGGACCTTGCCAGCTTCTGGAAGCTTGAATGGCTCAACGTGATACACGGTCCTGACGTGCTCTGTCTCCTTCTTGTACCGCTCGTTGAGACCGTTGAAGATGTAGAGGAACAAGTTTTCGAGTAATGATACCACCTCATGATAATGCTGGTTGAAGGCCATTTCCAGATCCAGTCCGACGAATTCTGTGAGATGGCGGTTGGTATTGCTGTTCTCTGATCGGAAGACGTGTCCAATCATCATGACCTTCTCGAAACGAGCAGCTATGAGGCGCTGCTTGTAGAACTGTGGCGATTGGGCAAGATAACCCTTCTTGTCGAAATACTTCACCTCGAAAACAGAGGCACCTCCTTCCGTTGCTGCACCGAGCATTTCTGGCACGTCGACGTCGAGGAAACCACGCTCTTCGAGATACTCACGGAACAGCTTCTTGACCCCAGATCGGATCTTGAGTATCGAGTGGTTGAGGTTGGCTGTCAGATCGAGTGTTCGGTTGTTGAGACGGGTGTCGAGCGAAACAATGGCCTTTCCATCGTTGCTCACTGCATTATCCTCTCCCTCAGCGGGTATGCGGCCTTCCGCGTCAGCGACTTGCAATGGTAATTGCGAGTCGGCTTTGTTGAGCAGGTAGAGCTTTGTGACATGAACCTCCAGATTCTGCACAGTCGTGCTCTTCACAGGCTCAAAAGGCTTGGCAAGGACTCCATGGACCAAAACTTCACTCAGAGTGGGTATACTGCCCGCGAATTTGACCATTTGCTTGCTGAGTGTGTCGCTGCCCGCCACCACAGCCTGGATCGTATGTTCCTGCTGAGCGAATGTCAAGAAGGACAATTTCGCGCTCTGGTTGCGGGCATTGAGGACCGTCGCTCTGAAAACAGCCTTGGGGCCATTCGCCTGTGTGATATCTTTGCCCTCGTGCTCGGCAGCGAGTTCAGCGAGTTGCTCGTACTTGGGCCCTGTCTCTTCGCGAACCATTGGCAATTCGCCATAGTCTTCCTTGCTCACATCATTGGCTTCTTCAGCCTTTTTCCGTGCAGCTTCCTCTGCAGCCAAACGCGCTCTTTTCTCTGCCTTTTCTTTCTCCTTGGCGGCTTTCTTCAAGGCAGATTTCGAAGGGCCTTTCTCTCCCTCGCCTGCGGCAGCCCCCGCAGCAGGTTGCTCGCTCTCTTTGGGTCGCTCGGGGATCTCTTGCTGTTGCTCCGACATGGTGACTGAGAAATATCAGCAATCAGTTAAGAACAGTTCGAGTGAGTAGCTCACGTGGTGTTCAGAAGCAGGAATGAGGAGTTTATACGAGTTCAAAGTAAGTAGACTCATTGAGTGACTGAAGTTTTGGTGGGGCATCGCACGGACCGGCGTAACTTTATTCCGAGAACATGTTGTGCGTCATGCACAGTCCATTCCCCTTTTTCACACTAAAGCCGATCGAGAACACGAAACGACGTATCACACAGACGAAACATTGATATGGTACAACTTCAAGCCTTCTCCGTCTCTATCCCCAACGAAACCTCCCATAGCTTCGCGAAGTCCAAATCTTGCATTGTCTCATACCACAGCTGATCAATTAACTTCCTACCTTCCGGCGTATACAAGAATGGCGCAAAACTGTCAATCAAATCGTCAGCAAGGCTTCAAGATCTCCTCGCCGCGGCCAATGATCGCGCAATTTTTTCAACGTACGGATGAATCTTCCAGCTCGTCAGAAAACAACAGTGGCTCTCTTTGCCCTTGACTGCCACAGCGTCGACATAAGTCGAAGCTCCGACTTCGACAGACCGCCCCGTCACTGCCGCGAAAGTCTTGGCCCCGAAAGCTGTGAGTGTTGGCATTTTCTTCACCGAATCTGTGCCTTTAACGTATCCCGGATCGACCGCGTTGACAATGACACCTCTTTCTACCGGAAGCACTTCGGATAGTTTCCACAAGAACAAGTGCATCAGAGTCTTGGATGTGTTGTACCATGTCGTATTGCTAAACTTGTCCTTACGGTCAAAGGATTTGAGAATTGGCTCATTTGGAATTTTAGGATCGAGAGGAATGCTGCCAGTGAGCGATAGGCCGGAGTTGACGATGGTGAGCTTTCCAAACCGATCACACGATGCCCTCTTAGCTTGCAGATGAGGAATCAGGAGGCCTGCAAGCAAGACTGTCGAGAGATAGTTCTGATGCGATGACCAACTTCGTCAGCGAAACCAACTTGCAGACATACAGGAGGACACGCACCACTTGTAATGTCTCTTCGTGGCCCGTCTCCTTGACGATCTCAAACGAAGGCTTAACGAGACCCGCATTGAGTAGGGCAATGTCGAGTCTTGGCAGGTCTTTTCCAACTCGATCCGCAAAAGACTGAATTGATTTGTACGAGCACATGTCCAAAGACCATACTTCTACCTTTGCTTTGGGTGCCAATTTCCGGAGCTCATCTGCTGCTACTTCACCTTTGCCCGGGGAGCGTACGGCAAGAATGAGATAGGATAAGTTCAGCACCAGAAGCTGTTTGTCGCTTTCCAATCCAAGACCTGCGTTGGAGCCAGTGATTATTGCGACTTGCGAAGAAAGGTCGGGATTGTCTGGCAAACCAGCTTGCCGTTCGCAAAACTGGGTCTTGTAGAAGATGTTTGGGAAGAAAGGCTCGGTACGCGGAGGGAGACGTTTGGAATCCATCATCAATATTGGAAGATGTGATTGATCACGGGCAGTGTGCGCATCGTGTTCTATATAGAATGCTGCGTGCCCGTCGGACTAGGCAGTCACTCTACTGACCGGAGTTGTAGCGGATCGTCCAATCGCTGCATATTTGCAACAACTCGTCTCTTCTATTTCTGAGAACAGCCCTCAGATGGTCTACGAGTCAGAAGCAGAAGATGTATGCATCCTGAAGGATTTGGAGGCATAACTTCGGAGTGCTTCGACTGGCTGGCTGCGACCATACCGTATTAGGCTCACAATCTGTATTCGAAAAGGGTATAGATCGACTCAAAGCTGAGAACAAGGTCCGGCCCATCACAGGACATCACGTCGTGCCGTCACGGTGACTGTGATGTCCACCTACAGTTCCTTCACCAACATGTCGTTCAGGCAGATCCTTGAGAAGGATTCCTCCGGTGCTGACGAACCAGGAGACTAATAAGCATGACCTTTTTGATCTGCCGAGCCAACATATATCCCACTACTGAAACAAAAACTGCATCCAAAAACGGCAAACAATCATTTTTCGCATTCGACCTGTCGCCTATCGAGACGATGTCCGAGATCCATTTTGTTATGCAGGATGGAACCAATCGAGATAAATACCAAGACCGTCAAGCTATTCGGTCATGCTCGGCAAAAATCGAGGCAAAGTCAAAGAGCCCAAGCCACCCGCATTGCAGGGATGCGCCATATTTCGTCAAGGCGATATGAGCATGGTCCATAACGCCAAATCCACAGTCCCCGCGAGAATCGGATTAGACCTGTCGCTGGTGGCATTCGCCGACGCAGTAGACCCACAAATCATGTACGAGACTCTCCAGTTCTGTCTGACAAGCGAGGAGAAAGTCTTCGGGGCACTCGCATCTCTCATTGATTTCGAAGCATCAGGGACGTTGGCGGCTTGTCGCGAAGCACTGGCGAACGCTGCCCTACACGTCAATGTTATGGTCTTCGGATCGCAATCATACATGGATCACGTTTTCGAGCAGTCTACAGCTCAGTCAAGGCATGGCTCGTGGCTAGCTTTACCAAAACACTATGGTAAAGCCCTCAGATTGCTCTGCGAGAGGATAGGACGTGTAGAAAGTCGGTCTGATAATGTCTGCGACATAATGATCATGTCAGTGGTATCTTTGGCAATCAACGCCCTCGTCTCCAGAGACTTCGAAAGTGCGAGGACTCATGTCGTCGGTCTCTGTAGATTGGTTGCCATGCGATGTGGAGGAGGCGAGCGCTTTCGAGGGGCGATTAAGCAGATGGTTGAGATTCTACGGTAAGACTACAACAGAGTGTGTTACAGCCGAGCAGGAAACATGCTGACAAGTGCTCCAGGTGTGATGTCTCCATCTCTCTTGCAAGCGGACTACCACCACTTTTGCCTTCGGCCAGGTTCTCACTGCCGGTGTATCAGATACAAGCGTCAGACGCCACCAACGCAAGCTTGGAGCACTGCTCTGACTTGATGGATTCCGAGCTGGTGCAGATCTGGCATGTTCTAAGCAGTTTCTCCCACTGTATCAACGAGGCGGCGTCCACTCGGATCAGGGTCTCGGACCAGGTATTACTTGAGACCATTACGAGGACTGTTTATCGGTTAATGGATCTCTCTTTCGAAGCCACTTCAGTAGATGAGCTCATGCGTCTCGCCATGATCGCATTCTGCGCCAACACGATGCTGACTTGGAGCAAGCTCCGACTGCCACTAGATGCATTCCAGCTACAGTGCCAGAAGTCACTGCCGTTTTTCATACTCACATATCCATCTCGTCTGGTCTTGTGGTACCTGATCATGTATGGCATGTGCTCACCTGATTTGACGGGAGTGCCATACAAATATCTGCGCCTTTATTTGCTCTCTAGCATGAAGCAACTTCAGCTCTGCGATTGGCTCGGGGTGCGGGAAGCACTGAAGGATTTGTTGTGGATCGATGTTCTCTGTGATCCTCCAGCGCAGCAGCTAATAGGAAGGATACGCACGGAGCAAACCACTTCAAACTCAGCTTTCTAACGTGGCGGTTGAGTGGCCCGCTGTCTATGCATGCACGATGACCCTCAGCCATCACCAACAGGTAGCCCATCCTTCAGGACTAGATTCAGCCTAATGCTAAGCTAAATGCGCCAGTACTGTCAGGCATGTGAAGGACCTGTTTCTTGAGCAAGAAGTGTTCATATCCCGCATACTAATGTTCTCCGAATACCCTCCGAAGTCGTCCGCCAACCCACCCCGTTTCATTCCACATGAAGAATCTCAAGCTCAACTCGATCACTGACTGACACGCAAACTCAAGATGACCAAAGTAACGACCATTGTGGAAATCGATGCCCCACCAGCTCTAGTTCGATCTCAATTCCTCGACTTTTCTTCCCTGCGACAATACCACAGCGGCCATTTCGGCTCTATCACAATCACCGAAACCAAAGCTCCAACATCAATAGACGGAGACCAATTAGCAATCGGCGACAAACTTCGCATCAACGCCGGAGGCATGAATTTCAAAGCCGTTGTCTGTGAGAACACTGCGAAGCGATTCGCATGGGTGAGTGTACGCGCTAAAAGGCACCTTTCAATCGCGAAAACCTGGTCTTCGACATTACCGTGCTCTCCACTGACTAGTTTTGGTAGCGCGGAGGTGTGGAACATGTCATGATTGGAGAGCATTCTTTTTGGTTTGAAGAAAGCTCCTCGATCCCCGGGGGCACGAGGCTGGTTCATGGAGAGACGTTCACGGGAGGTTTGGTGTCCGTGTTCAAGCCTTTTACGAAGGTTAATGAGAAGCAAATGTCGCCCGGTTTTGAGAAATTTAACCAGGATATCAAGAAGTGGGCCGAAGAGAAGAAGAGAGAAGGGAGGGCTTGAGGACAGATTGGATGGAGAGTTGGTTCAGTGGAGTGGCGAAAGTGTCAAGCAAGGGTACATTGGCTGCACGTATCATAGCCAGATACAGGAGGAGGGCTGAGAGCAGATGGTTGCTCCCGAAGAGCAGTACTATATGTTGGTATTTGGATATATTTCGCGATTCTCGGACTCTACCTCCACATCTTGCAGCATCGAAAAGCCGTCAAGTCGATCTCCCGTACCAACTCAACCTCGTAAAGAAGTTGTCGTTCAGCTTAGTTGCCTCCAGTCAAGTTGTAGATCTTCTGAATGTCCTTGAGCTGCTTCTCAAAGTCCAGCTTCAAATCCTTGAGAAGACCATCCTTGAAATCAAAGATCCACGCATGAACGATGGGGAACTTGTTCTTGGCGTAGCTCTGCTGAACAGCAGCGGTCTTGACAACATTGCGAGCCTGCTCCAAAACGTTGAGCTCGGCCAGTCTGTTGTACTTCTGATCCTGGTCGGTAATGGCGTCAAGCTCCTTTTCGTGCAACCTATACACATCTCGGATATTGCGAAGCCATGGGTTGAGGAGACCAAGATCAGCCGGAGTCATGGCCGCCTTGACTCCACCGCAGCTGTAGTGACCAACAACCACAATGTGCTTCACCTCGAGGTGTCGGACCGCGTAGTTAATGACGCTCATCACATTGAGGTCGGTGTTGCACACCAGGTTGGCGATGTTGCGGTGTGTGAAGACCTCGCCGGCATCCAGACCCATAATCTCGTTGGATGGGATTCGGCTATCTGCACATCCGATGTAGAGGTAATCTGGCTTCTGGCCAGAGGACAGCTTGGTGAAGAATTCCGGGTCGGTCTTGGCCTTCTCGGAAGCCCATTTTCGGTTATTCTCGAAGATGCGGTCGTGGCTTGCGCCGAGATAGTCGGTGGTGGAGTAGGACATGTTGTGGGCGGAGCAATATGCTCTGGGATGACTGGTGACCTTGATGGGGAGTAGCTTGTAGGATGTGACGAAACGAGCAGCGGGCCGCGTGCAGGCACGAGTGATGTCAGTGCTTGCTCCACGCAAAGCTCGCGAAAACATGAGAGATTGTTGCTCTCTTATGGTCGCTGCAGCTCGGAGGATGTTGGAACGTTGCGGATGCTCAGCTTCGGTGTCCCGCCCAACAAAACGACTGACTTTTCCGTTCTTGCTAGGGTTATCGGGAGAGTGACGACGCTCACGTGCCCGGACGAGCCACGCCAAGCCAGATATGGGAATCACGAAGAAGCAATGCAAATCGGCCGCATCTAGCAACAGGCATGATCCTCCAACCACATGTACTACTGCGTAGCAAATACCAGATGCCAACGATGCTTACGACTTCAAGAGCTGCCCTGCTCTTCCCAGGAGTATCGCTCGGTTTCGATCTGGTTGGGACTAGGTGCATGTTGGCGTATTAAGTAAGCCCAAAAGCCCAGAGACGCGGAGACAGCCATTACACCGTGGTTGTATGAAGAGATAGGCTTCGGACTGCCC
The DNA here is from genome assembly GCA_000347735.1 of Cercospora canescens BHU. Classification (NCBI taxonomy): domain Eukaryota; kingdom Fungi; phylum Ascomycota; class Dothideomycetes; order Mycosphaerellales; family Mycosphaerellaceae; genus Cercospora; species Cercospora canescens. Next base: position 8,372 of record ANSM01001618.1, on the reverse strand, counting down.
TGGGGATAACCGTGACTTCACTGGCTTGAAATGCCTTGCACACATCAGCACAGCATGGTTCACGTGGCGCCCTGACTCATCGACAGAATTTGATCACGGCGTGCAGCTGCACACGCTATAGCGAAGGGCCAGCACTAACGGAACAGAACGCAGCACTCAAGTACGGCGATAAGTGACGATTGTGAGGAGCCAATGTGGGAATGCTCAGCATCATCCGTAGTCAAAGATCCCCAGCTGCCGAGATCGTTCTTCTGTAGGATGCCAAGTGTTTCAGGCCAATACTTGTGCAGCATTGTCGGGCTTATTTTGAGTGTCGTATAGATCGGTAGCGTAGAGAACCTGGTAGCTGGATGTTTCACAATGTGATCAGAGTGCAAGGGCCGAAATGTAGAAGTGGAAGCGGAGAAGTCTGGAGCCATGTTTGCCTGAGGCCAAAACCTTGATCGTCGAGCCTAGACACCTAGGAGGTATCTCCCTGATGTCAACAACACGCTGATCCCAGTCACCGCTCGATTCCGCCATTCCGAGAGCGTTGCTCCGTCTGGCCGTGCCAACAAAGAAGACTCATACACATTGCCGCTGATATGCTTGCTTTACATCGAGGCGTAGCGTGCAATGAAGCCACAATGCCACGCGAACGAGTCGCACCTTGGAAGCGAGCTGTCGAAGCATGGAAAGGACTGAGAGAAGTGGGCAAAGAAAGAGCTACGTGTCTCGATGTATCCTCGGGCTGTGTAGGAACAATAGCGCCGGTACTGTGGCAGCCTCTCAGACTGTTGGCACAGAGGCGGATGGGAAATTGAGACCAGATCTCTGGAGCCAAAGACCTGAGAGCACCACTCGTATTGTGGCAGCCAGCATGCCATGGCACGTACATGCTGCACTGTCATGAGGATCTGTACTCTTATCGCGTCATGCTTTGAAGAGAAGTCCATACAAAGATCCGCATTTGTCAGACATACTCCAAATCAAAAATCCGTTTTTGCATTTGGGGCCACCAGACACTATGTAAGAATTCGAATGAACACATCCTTGATCCGCAAATGGTTCGATCTTGCTCAATTACCTGCTCGTATGCCATAGCCGGAAGATCTTGGGGATGTATGCTCGCTCTCGGTCCAGGTCGGGACGCCGCCGCCTTGGAGACCAAGGTATCACAAAAGCCGGCCAGATCGAGGATCTCAGCCTTTGATCCCATCCCGCACTGTGGAATTGCTAAGAGTAGAGATGGCTGACTGGAGCTGAATTTTCCTTCTCCGCACTGGACACTGCAACACTGTTCGAGCACATCTTCTGTCTTGAGCTACATCGTCAGAACAAACTATTCAATCGTCCAGCCACCGAGACTGAGCCATTCTCTTCAAGTCATTCTGACGACCCACACCTAACAAGACTCGGTATGGTCGTACTGTGTGAGTCTGGTCATGATCTTGCTTGCAAAGTCGCACGCCACTGTTACGGGGCCAGGTTTTTGAAGAGAGACAAAGGCATTGCGCTGGGCGACTGCTTCCATTATCCCACATCGAATCTCCAACGTTCGACAGGAAATCGTTGCACCCAATGCAATTTGTAATCAGCGTTCTTGCCATGATCTGCCGCTCGATCGCCCTTCTACTTGCAACCAGCAACCTCGAACGATGAACCATCCAGCTTGTCCGCCAATTCAATCCGAGATCGGAAGAGCCACGACATTGAGAGCTGGGCAATTGATTGAGCTGTTGTAGTGTGTTTTGGGCCAAAAGCATTTTGGTGGTCCCAATCACGACAACCCTGCGCTGTGCTCGTTCTGGCAACAATGACTCTCGGATCCAATGACAATGTTCATTCGACTTCGTGTAGCCGTCACATTGGAAGCTCATATACAGCCTTGGTGTGCTGTGTCGCACGACGCTGCTCGTTCTGGACGTTTCCAGAAATACTGTCACGGGTCGATTTTCCCTCATGCCACCACAAATGGCGAATGGCAGAGCAGAACATATTGCTTTTTGGTCACAGCGGGAATTCGACTATTCTGTTCGAGCTCATAGTATTTGCTGGCACGGTGGCCGAGCTTGTGCAATTTGCTCAGGCCCTTACCGGCACCATCGTTGCCGTCGACCCTCATATCACGGTGTTCCAGGACTCTACCGCATGCCTATGGCACTCGATCGACTGTATTCCAAGTTCTATACAAGCTCATGTGACTTTTGTGCGCAGACTGTTTGCAGTGACGCTTATCAGCACTCCCGGGCGCACGAGGACTTCTCTTCCAACACCACAAGTCTAGCACACAATTGGCAAGCCTCTCAATACTCTCAAGTCTGAGACTATTGATACCATTCTACAGGCTCATGGCATCAACGGTCTGCTTGCTACTGGTAGAGAGGCCGATCTACTTGGAGCTTTTGGCATGGATTTCTCCTAAGCCAGCACAACTCTGTCACAGCTATGGCCAGACTTCTCAAATTTGCACAGCTCACTCTTTCAAGCACTCTCTAGAAGCCTACGGCGCCAAATATTTATTTGAATTATGCCATGAGCCTCTGTCGGGAGGGCTTCCGACCAGTCGTTTCTCCCGGGCCGTTGTGGCTCCTTCGGCATTGCGCACAAACACCTACGGCTGCTTTTGAGCATGTAGGATAGCATTTTGAAGAAGTTCGTATGCGTTTTGGGCTTGATGACCATCGCTGTCGTTGCATTCAGTCCCAAGGGCCCCACACGGTTTTCCTCGCCGCTCTCAATCACGAGCCACGGACTGCAGACATCTCGCCCAGACACTCAGGACTGTCAAGTCACAAAAGCTCTACAATCTCGTCCTGCTTTCAACCCTTCGGTCACAATGTTGCTGTCATGGCGCCGTGATCCCGGAAACATGTGTCCTTTTCCCTGCGAACAGCTCTGGTATCTTGCTGGCAGTTTGAATCAAACTCAGGTGATACAATCTAAAGAGCTATTTCTTCCATTCCTCCAGGCTTCTATTGTCGACAACATTATTCTTCGACAACTATCTCATGTCTTGGCATTGTGTCCATTCTACCCACCCCTGATTTCACTGCGCAATACTGTGGCAGGGTCCAAAACAACCAGATATCCGAAATCTTCATCCTCGAATCACCCTCCTCAGTACCACTGTACAGCGCAGCGCGTCGTTGTTCGGCCATTCGCAAGGATCACCAGCTTTCACATGATCCTCGCCAAGACCCTGAAGTGAATCTGAAGCCGCCCCACCAAAGCCTTTGTGGGGCGCGCTGGTCACTGCGCAACCTCACGCCCCACAAACATGACTCCTAACAGCCTCTCTGCTGCTCCATTGGCTGAATGGTGGGTGAGCGTGACCTCTCGTCAGTGATCGACACTTTTCAGGCTCGTGCAGGGGCGCAGCGGTGGTGTGCTGTTTAACTGGCACTCCGGCGGCGGAAAATGCCTCATTGTGCCTGAGGACGAGGCGCACGTGCCTGGTGTCGATGACGGCCAGGGCAGCGAGCGAGATGGGAGCAGCGGATGAGACGTTTGAGAGGAAGGGGCGCTGACTTTGGGGCTCTGATGCTTCGCGAGACCTCTATTCGCCGCTCGAAGGCCGTGAAGCTCTTTGTCTCTGACGTTCCCTCGTGTTACTCCTTTCACTGCCATTGTACTTGGTGATTGATGGCGAGCTGAGAAGTCTTCCACGGCTCCCGCGCAGCAAGTCGCACTTGAACACTGTCAGAAGCTCTCTCAGATTTCAATAGCGAGTGCTCAGCATTCCTTGCGCAAGTTACATGTGTTATTTATCACGGACACATCAAGTGGAAGTCGATATCTGTGGGATCTACTCTGTGAGTAGTAGGCCACAGCTGACACGAAGGAGATCTGCGAGATCGTGGGGCGTGTGTACAGCAATTGATTCAGAGTTCTGCTTTCAATTTGGGCTCATTTGTGGTTGGGAGAACGATAGTCTTGACCTGCGACGCTGGAATCCTCCCATATCACCTTTATACGCAGGCGCAGACAACAGGGAAAGCGGATCTCGGACGACGTTCAGAGATCGCAGGGGCGATCTTGCATTGAGTTCTTGCCATACTATTACAACTCGTACAACTTCTGGCCCGAAGGCATGAGAGCCTTCCTTCCAGTCAACCGTTTGGCAAAACGTACATGCTTCCAGCACTTGAGGGCTTGAGCTGAGCAGAAAGGAATTTCCATGTCCTTCACACATATAACGAAAGTGCCCGAGAAGCTATTCCGCGCCTTCCAGCTCTTTCTTCTGAGCTACGAACTCCTCATTCAGGTCACGCATTCCTTCTTCCGACCGGAATGTGCCCAGGAATACCGCAGGCGGGCGAGCTTGTCCTGGCATGGTGGTGACGTTGTCGTTCATGAGCGCCATAAAGCGAGCCATCTCTGCAACCCTCTCCTGTTTGCCCCAAGCAAAACGATCCTGGCTCCTCTGGAAACAGTCAGCAAATAATCTCACGAAAGGTGTGGATTAGCTCTCACCTCCTGCTTCTGGGCTGTAACGGCCACAGGATGCTTGACGGAAGCGGCGTGGTCATTCGGACGATGGACGTCTTGAAGCATGGCAACGGTTGGGTGCACGAAGGAGCGCTCCTCCCCAGTTACATTCTTCGAATTGTCCACCAGAAATTGTTCGCGCTGTCTGTAGCGCTCAGCAATGAGGGTTGCACTCATTGGAAGGAGGTTGGCGCGTTCCAGCTGCAGATCAGGCACATCTTGCTGGACTCTCTCCCAGTCTGCTCTGTTCTGAAGACCTTCGACATTCAGCGGACGTGCAAAGGACTGCCAGGGTTGCACGCGATCTCCGGTCTGCCCGTCTATTGGTCGTCGCGAGGCTGAGCTATCAAGCTCGTTCTGGAGTGATGGCTGGAGCTTCTGGATCTGCGCGTCAATCTCGAGCATCTCTCTGCTCAGTCGGGCAATGATGCCAGCTTCTTTCAAAAATTCTGCTTTGTGCTCTTCGTTGACGAACAACTCTGGATATTTGCTCAAACGCTCGATCTCAGGTTTGACCTTGCTGAGTACAGTCAGAGCTTCACGGACGTGAACGTCACGGTTGTAGTTGAGTGGATTTCCGCCATAGGTCTTGTGGGTTGTTGCAATATTCAGGAAGTCACCTGCCTGGAGAACCAGTAAGTCCACGTAGCCGAGATGGTCTATGAGGCTTTCGAGAAATTCCTCGTCGCACTTCATTGCCCCATGGGTGATGCTGGCTTCGTCTGACTTCGTCAGCTGCGGCTTCGATCGGACCGAGTCTCGACTCACCATTGGCAATGCCGCGTTGGCCGCGTATCGGGAACGAACGTGCGTCCTTCATCTGCTGAACTGTCGGCCCTTGAGGGAGCAGCTGCGGAAAATTCGGTCCCAAGATATCCATCTTGCCTTCGCCGAGTCAGTGCCACCAGCGTTGCGTTGTCGCAATGTACTCGCCCTCTTGAATGCTGATGGATGCGACTGTGCACAGCGTAACGGCGTGTGCAATTGGGGAGATCGGGCGGTTCTCGTTGAGCTTGTGTCGCGGGACAAGGAGTCTCGAGCTGCGCTGATCTCGCACAACGCAATGGAAGTGTGTCGCGCGTTGGTGACGGTCGCGGTAGACCTCGAGTGAATGTATTTAGTGTTGACCAGCGGGCTGCGTTGGCTGTTGCGAAATGGCGCGAGACAAGTGATGGGCCCAGAGTTTCTCCGTCTAATGCGTAGAGACTGACGCACAGCATTTGGTTGCGGTGATTGCTGTTAAGAATGTGCCAAATAGTGTCTGACCTACTTTACTCGACCACATCTTTAGCCTTTACCTCTTAGCCATGGGAACTAAACACGCACTGTTGAGCTTCATTGGTTGTTGCAATAGAGGAATTCAAGGACATCACGTCAATCCTTATGCCTCTCAAATTCATGACTGTACATGCATTGACGCGTTTTGCTGCGTGCCACGAGAACCAATCAAGCCATGCCGCCCCAACCTATTTCGACCGATTGTGAAGGACTGAGCCATATGAATGGCCGTGCAGACCGCGTGAACAAAGCAGCAATGCGGCATCTGTAAGGTTTCCTCGTGAAGCTAAGTTGGCAAGCGACGAGCCTTGGTCTGCAGTCATTTGCGCATAACCAACAAGGCGTCGAGTGATGCTTTAGCGACTTTCACAAATCGACCAGCGTAGCATCAGGACCGCATTGATCAGCGTCACTTCTGAGGTGAGAAAGATGCCAAGTGATACGTCTACAGTCTTCCTCGCCGCTCGCGTACGCTGGGCCGCATTCACGAGCTGCAATGAAGATGTGAGGGAAGAGCGAAAGACTTCCCGACAATACTCAGTCGGTCCATTATGTAGTTGTAAGGACATAGACGGGCTGCGCAGATGAGCCGAGAAAGGAGATCTATAGCGTCTTCGTGCTACATCTTGATTGAATGTGTAGCCGTGGCCACATCCCAGAGCTGTGCTGGCCGCCCAAAAATGGAGAGATATCGAATCGCCACAGTACAGATTGACGAAGAGTATACCCGAGGGCGCATTGCTGTGCTGTGCTAATTATCTGAGAAAGGAGAAATGTCGCTTATTTGCAGTATCAATTGAATGAAAATATACCCAATGGCACATTCTTGGGCTGTGCCAATTGTCTTGGAAAAGAAAGATATAGCGTCTCTGCGGTACATATTGGCCGAATGTATGGCCGGCGGTGCATTGTTGGGCTGTGCTACTCGTGTGACACAGGAGAGACATCGCTTCTCTGCAGAACATCTTCGTCCAATGTATAGCTGACCGCGTATTGTTGGGCTCTTCTCATCTTGTGAGAAAGGAGACATATCGCTTCTCTGCGGTAACTCTTCGTCCAATTTATAGCTGACGGCGTATTCTTAGACTGTGCTCATTGTGTAAGAAAGGAGAATCAAGGCGACTCCGCAGCACATCCTGACCGAATGTGTAGCTGGGGGCGCATTCTTGGCCTCCGCTGCGCGAACGGGAAAATGGAGCAAAGAGACGTCTCCTGAACATTGAGCCGCCGATTTGTAACGGAGGGCAAGTTCATAGGCTACGCTGAGCACCTCGGGCAGGAGAAAGGCGGTGTCTCTGCAACATGCCTTTGCTGTGATGTGTAGCGGAAGTTGTATTCGAACGCCTCGATGGTCGTGTGAAATGGGACCGAAACGAGGACACGGAGCTGTTCACCCCATTTTGGGGGCGGCGCATATTTATACCTATGGGCTGCCGGCGCTCCTTAAAGCTCATAAATGGGACGGAGAGTCTTGTACAGGTCGGACATCCATGGCGGGACATTACAAGACGGGTGTAGGGGCAAGGGCTTGTAGAATTGAGCGTGGAAAGGCTGCAATGGATAGGCGAGGAGCGTGCTTATGGAAGACATAGCTTTTTGACGTAGAGACATTTCATTGCGTAAACTATCTACAGTAGCGCTACTGCTGCGCTACCAATCGCGCAAAACAAAACAAAGTTGCTTCTTCACTCAAATCTCGCTGTTCAAGAGCACAGCATTGTCAGCTGCGTTGAAGTCATCTGGGATGACAGCAAACTCATCTCCGAGCGGAAAGATGCTGCACATGTCGTCGTTGATCAGGTTCTCCAGCGTGAAGGTGTTGTCAAGCTGCTGCTGGCGCAGCTGCTCGATGTTAGGCTCGCGAGTCACGATGGGACTGGCCGTCTGCACCATGTTGGACGGCAACGTGAAGCCGGCAGTCATGCTGGTGGGATCTTGCTGAGCGAACATGCCTGCGTCTGCTTGTTGCTGCTGATACTGGATGTTGAGCGATGCCCATGGCTCGCCGAAAGTACTGATGTCGAGCTCGGCGTCATCGAAGGCCGTCAACTGTGGAGCAGTGGTCTCATACGACGGTGCGTTGGTGTCGAAGTTGAGCTGCTCGCCAACAAGCATGTCGTAGAGCTGGTTGTTCGCATCGAGTTGGCCTGGGAGGTTGGTCGCACCCATGGTAGCATTGGTGCTGCCGGACTTCGCGGCCAGCTTGGCCAATTTGCTCTTGGTCATGCGCTTCTTCTTCTCGGATGGCTTGCGTGGCTGATACCGATAGCCTGGATGGTCGATTGCGTGCTGGCGCTTCTCTTCTTCAGCTCGGTTCTTGTACTCTTCTACGACGTGTGGCTTCTCGGATCGCCATCTGGCGCCGATGATCTTGGCTGAAGACATGTCAGTGAGATGTCCGCTCCATGAAGTTACGACACGTACAAATGTCATTGTTGTGCATGCTCGGGTTCTGAGCTGCAACAGTTGCGTGGAGGTCGAGACGGTAGATCATGAATGCATTCTTTGGGCGCGGAGTCTTCTCTCCACTCTTCTTCTTGCGCGTGGATGCGGCATTGTTGGTGCTGGGCGTGCTTGCAGAGACGGCACCTTCATCGGCCGTCAGGCCGCCTGCTGCGTCGACT
>ANSM01001616.1:0-19218 GCA_000347735.1 Cercospora canescens BHU | reverse complement strand
TCGCTGGTGCGCGGCGCTACTCGCCAGGCTGTGCCTGCCCTGCGCACCACCACAACCGCCATCCAGAAACGCGAAGCCAGCTCTACCGATGCCTCAACATCACACGCCGAGTTCAAATCGCCTTTCCACCGTGGCGCCAGCAGCAAGCCAGATACTACCATCATCCCGTCTTTCAAGAGCTACAGGAATAACTCGGGCGAGACCGGCAACAAGCTGTTCCAGTACTTCATGGTCGGCGCTTTCGGTGGTATCTCAGCGCTTGGTGCAAAGAACACTGTGCAGGGTGAGTAGTGGAGAACCCAGCTCTCTTTTATTGCGGGATCGGGCACCAATGGCTGATAAATGCAAAGACTTCCTTGTGAACATGTCCGCATCTGCCGACGTTCTGGCCATGGCAAAGGTTGAGGTCGACCTTGCAACCATCCCAGAGGGCAAGAACGTGATTATCAAGTGGCGTGGAAAGCCCGTCTTCATTCGCCACCGCACTGCCGACGAGATCAAGCAAGCCGAGGATTACGACTGGAAGACTCTCCGTGACCCACAGTCCGACAGCGACCGTGTCAAGAAGCCTGAGTGGCTCGTCATGTTGGGTGTCTGCACACACTTGGGCTGTGTGCCTATTGGAGAGGCTGGCGACTATGGTGGATGGTTCTGCCCTTGCCACGGTTCTCACTACGATATCTCAGGTCGTGTAAGAAAGGGCCCGGCGCCATTGAACTTGGAGGTGCCAGAATATGACTTCCCCGAGGAGAACTCATTGGTCATTGGTTAAAAGTGGAGCACAAGAATCGAGATGGGGAGATAGAGGAGAGAAGTGGAGGTGCGAAGAGGTGGTATACGCTGAGCCAGACAGGTGAAGCCATGTACAGTTAAGATACATCATCTTGTTTTTAGCGTCGGTGAGATCAGGTCTGTAAAAGAGGACACTTTTCACAAGACACATCGCACAGTATGCTTCGCCATCTTACATAACCTTGCAGCATGAGACTGCTTGAGTGATGTCAGCCAGTGAATGAACGCGCTTAATTGCTCAAAGAATCAGCTTGCTTACGCCCTATCTTGGATGTGCACTATAGAGCGATCCGGACCCTCGACTGCAAGAGAGTCTACGTCGTGCCTCCATAGCTCTATGCACCGTGCACGTGACTTTGTGTCGATCTCGGCAGCCCAAAAAAGTTGAAGCGCAACGCCAATTTCTGTTCCAACATAAAGTTGAAAGTTCGTCTACTACCGCGACCAACGGACGCAATCACCGCAACGAATCTTACTGTCCTCACATAGCTAGCGCACTGCGAGTCCAAGATGGGCAAAAGGAAAGCGAATGGTGACGGCAACTTGCCGTCGAAAGACGGAATGGACGTCGATGGCGAAGACAGTGGCAGCGACGATGTATGATACGAAAGTTGTGATGCATGCGAGTTTAATGACTGAAAATTTCCCAGGACACTAGCATGCTCGATGTCGACTTCGAGTTCATGGACCCGGACCCAGAGGTGGATTTTCACGGCCTCAAGAACTTGCTCCGACAGCTTTTCGATGCTGACAATCAATTATTTGATCTTTCGGAGCTGGCAGATCTGATCCTTTCACAACCTGGTATGGGCTCGACAGTGAAATGTGACGGCAAAGAGAGCGACCCATATGCACTGCTCACAGCTCTTAATCTCAACCACCACAGGATGAAGCCCGTCATCCTCAATTTGACAAAATACATTCTCTCTCGTGCCAAAGCCTCCGGAAACCCTGGCCTGCAGCAACTCGAAAAGCTGCTGTCGCCTGAATCCAAAGCACAGGTCGCACTGGTTCTTAATGAGCGCTTCATCAACATCCCGCATCAGATCATCCCTCCGATGTACAATCTGCTGTTAGAGGAGATAGAGCTGGCCGTCAAGGATAAAGAGCCGTACGAATTCACTCACTACCTGATATTTAGCAAAACTTATGCAGAGGTGGATTCAAAACTGGATGCCGAAGACGAGCGACCAAGCAAGAAAGGCAAAAAATCGGGAAGCGCGAACTCGGAGACGTTCTACTTCCACGCAGAGGATGAAGTGTGGCACAAGCATGCAGCGGGCTTCTCGAATTTCGAATACGAGAAGGAAGCCGATGAAGGTGCCAGTGATGCAAAGAGAGCGTTCACAGAAGCGGGTATCAAACCCCAAGGGCATCTGATTCTGATTGAAGGGAAAAACTTTCAGAGTGCAGTCAAGGCTGTCGGGGAGTATCTGCAGTAGAAGAGCCGCCATGCAAGGTCCCCGTGTGTGGAAGACAGCAATATCTTGGGTGATAGCCTAAGGCATGACGAAATCCCACAGGGCGAGATTTTCTGTCGAACGGTAATTATTTCGCTGGTACCAGGAAAGATAGGAAGACTTTTCGATTACCTGAAGTTATAAAAGCGAGGCGTCTGAACCATGGTTCATTTGTGGATGTCGCTGCAGTCGCTCAAATTTCTCCGAGGCCGCTCCCGTCCTCAAGTCTTTGCATACATAAAACCCACCCGGGCCTGATGAGAAACGCTACATCAAGAGCTTTCAACACTTCAGTACTGACGAACACAAGATGTCTCAACCATCGAAACCAACAAGTTTTATCAACCTCCCAGGGGAACTGCGGAATAATATCTACCAGCGAGCTCTGGTACTCAAAAATCAAGTCATCTCCGTCTCCGGACATAATGGCCGAGCGCTTCCACGCAACCTGCCGCCAGCAATGAACATTATCCTCGCGAATCGACAGATTTACCAGGAAGCATCCTCCGTTCTCTTCAGCGACAACACCTGGTACGCGAACACTGAGAAGGAAGCCACGACTTTTCTCAGCACAATTTCGAGAGAGAACATCGCGAGGATTCGGCGCTTCGAATTGAATTACGTGCCCTACTGTCAACAACACTTGTCCGCGGTACACGGCCAAAAAGGTACCGAGATCCTTCAAGACAGTCTTCGGAGAATTATCAGCAGACATGTCTTTGGGCTCCTGCGTTGCACTGGTGGAGAAATCTTGCCACTGTCTCTCGATGCGATCTGCGTACACGATCGCTGCGCACCAGCACGCTACCATTCCATGTCGGAGCTGAATCTCTTGGATGCATACGACTTCCAGCAGTGGAAGCGGGAGGTCCTATTTGAACAGGAGTCTGCCAGGAAATTTCCCGAAATTCGTGTAGAGTAGAGTTCGTGGGCATTGAGGATTGCATCGATCAAATGAATGCTGCGAATGTCAGTTATTCGGCGGCCAATACAAACGAGAGTTGAATAAAAAAAAGTGAACGCGGCACTGATCAGTTGGCAGGGAGCCAGATATTCGGCAAATGTGATCTACTTCCGACACAATAGAATAGAAATGCGTTGTCATTACAGCAAATTGAGTCCACAGCGACCGTGTAGATTGTGGCCGTAATTCCCTCAAAACCACAGTGTCACGCGCCAATTTCACTGCGGGCGATACCGCAACACACCTCACATCACAAATACCAATGTCTGGGCTAGACCGCGCCTTTGATGCATGGCGGAATCACCACAATTTCACCTGGGATGCAAGCACCCGACTACAAAAAAAGCTCTCAAAGTCCCACACAATCTACGGAAACCTCCTCATTTTCCCACACAACGCCCTTTCCGGACCCGAATGGCATCCACTCCTTCCCCTCGCGCCGGCTACTCTTGAAGACCTATGGCAACGCATCTGCAAAGAATGCAAAATCACACACATCGCGTCTAACAAGCCCATCCCGCCTCAAAACGACGATGCCGCACGCTCGGAAAACATACTCCGCGCCCCAATCAATTTCACGCCCGTCTATGGAGATTTCGGACCGGAGACTGCGTCGGATCCTCCAACTGACGAAGATTTTGCGAAGGCTTTCTGGGTGGCTGCGAAGCAGAATGGAATCTATCAGACGTGGGCGCCGAGATGGACGATGTTTTCGAGAGGCAATATCTCGGAGAAAGCGCGATTGCTGACGTTGCCTTCTGTGCTTCAGGCAGCTGGGAATGCTGCGGAAGCTCGGAAGGACGATAACAATGCTGGATTTGATGTTGTGGATTTATATGCGGGAATCGGGTATTTCACTTTTTCGTATGTGAAGTCTGGGGCGAGGAGGACGTTTTGCTGGGATTTAAACCCTTGGAGTGTGGAAGGCTTGGTGAGAGGGGCGAGGAAGAATAAGTGGGATGTGGAAGTTTTCGAGAGGTTAGAGGGGAGTGATGCTGCTGCACTGGAACGAATGGCGAGGAGTGAGGCGAGAATTCTGGTCTTCAACGAAACAAATGAAATGGCGCCCGCACGGTTGGAACATATGGCGAAGTACAGCAGACCGAACATTCGACATGTCAACCTTGGGATGCTTCCGAGTTCGAGACAGGCTTTGGAGCTTGCTGCTGCGTTTGTTTCTCTGAAGCCGAAAGGTTGGTTGCACATTCACGAGAATTTTCTGGTGGAAGAGATTGTGGAGAGGAGTGAGGATACGAGGAGAGACTTTGAGCGGGTTCTGGTGAGCTCAAGAAATCCATACTTGAAGGATCTCGGACACGGTCAGACGGTGAAGGCGGAGATCGAGCACATCAACAAGCTGAAAAGTTATGCTCCGGGTGTCATGCATTGTGTGATCGATATAGCGGTGGAAGTGACAGGACGAGGCGAACATTCAGTTTCGGCCACAGCGCCTGCATGATTCGGCCGCTGTCTAGTTGACTCCAAGCTCAAGCTGCTCTCTGCTCGGTCTCGTTATTATCGAAGCGTCCATGGGTGCCCACAAACGGATTCGTTCACTTGCAATAGCAGTGATCAGTCCGTCAGAGATGTCGTTTCGCAAGACGTAGGGTGACCGCTGTAATTCGAAAGACTTGTCATTTGAGGTGCCTTTATCGAGTTGCTGCAAGCACCTGAACCGGGACAGAAACCAAAACATGATTGTGCCACTCTGACGCTGCGGAAGAGGGCATCCCTCTCTGCCATTGGGAATTTGACTTGACTAAGAGCCTTTATTGCGATCCACCTGTGTTGGTCCATTTCATACACTGACCGCGTGGATTGCTGACAGTCTCGGACGCCGTGCTGCTTCTTGCGTGAGAACTTCTACCACGAGCAGTCTCCAAAAGTGCTACGAAGGAACACTTTCAATCATATGCGCCACTGTATTTGGTCTGCAGCTGCCTGACTGATCGAGAAAGGCGAAGGATGGGGTGGCTGTCTCTCAAAACCGACGCTGGTGGGACGCAGGCATCCCGGACAATCCTTGTCTCTGCAGCGGTCAGACAACTGGATAAACAAATCATTTCACGTCTTATCTCTGAGCGACAAAGGAGATCAGTCTCAATGCCCTTGAGACGATTGCGCCAATTCAAAACAGCAGGCAGTTTGACGACTGTTGGCTTAGCTGGAATGTTTGCAATGAGTCAAAATTCAAAAGTTTGTGGGTCATGCGCATGCGACACTGTGCGGTCGATTGTTACAATGTGTATTATGCTCGCTCAAATTCTGGTACGATAACGCTGCAGGTCATGAAACAAGAAACTGGTATCCATGCTTCATCATAGCTGGGCCCTCTGAGAACCTATCCTTTTCGCGGTGAATGAGTTGAAGTAGGCATTCAGCGCATCAACTGTGCCTGATCCCTCGACAAGCTTGACCACGCAGCCGACGTAGCCATCTGGTCTCACAACCACAATGCCTCCCTCATCTTCTGACAAGCCGACCTTGGCATGTGCCGAAGCTTTTGCGTCGGGCACCATCTGATCCCAGATGTCATCGGCGTAGACGTGATCAGTGTATCGTGCCAAGACTTCGGGCAGAAGGTCCCGAATCTCGATGTCTGGTCTGCGGGCGTTGAAGACGATGTTAAATGTGTAGAACCAGGAGTGCGGGTTGTGTCGCTCATGATAGTCCACCCTGTCAATGTCGGCGCGCTTGTAGACGTCGTAGAATGAAGCTTTCTTCCGCAAGCCTGCTGCAAAATCTGCGATTGCCTTCTTTGTCTTATCTGGCTTGCCACCGAAAAGGAAGAGTCGGTATGATCCATTCAGAGGAATCTCCTGTTCGAGGTGAACGACATTGGCGTCAACTACTCGTGTGACGGTAGCTGGTGTCAGAATGCGCCCTGTTCGCAGTTTGGTGCCCCCGTTCTTGGTCGTGAGAAAGAGCGGTGATTGGGCAGCATGAGACTCTGACCAGTTGAAGACATTCTCGAGGTAAGCGACGCCATAGCCAGATGTGAATTCGCAGGACTCCTTGAACTTCTGAACGAATGGATTTTCGTCTTTCCCACTATCCGACTTGCCGGCGGAAGCGCGCTCTGCTGCAGACGGCACACGCTGCGAGAATAATTTGGCGTACGAAGCATCGAAATTGAGCAGATTCTCAGCCACGTATTTACGCTCCGACTCGTACGACTTCAGAATGCTGCGATCGGCGAAGCCTGACTCGACGTGGTGAATCTTCCAGGCCAAGTTCTGTGCGTCTAAGAATGCAGTGTTCATGCCTTGACCAGCTTTAGGCGAGTGCGTGTGACAGCAGTCGCCGCCCATGAATACACGTTCGTCCAATGTGTACCGATCTGCAATGCCCTGCCCGATGGGGTACACCGAATACCACTCAACGCGGTCCCACTCAATGTAGTATGGTTTCATGATTTTCTTCGCAAAAGATTGCACTTCCTCGGTCGTTGCTGTTTTCCGCGGATTCCAGTCCTTGTCTGTCGACGAGGCAATCTGAACGTAGAGTCGCACCATGTTGTTCTCGCGCGGGATGACCATGATGGAGCCCGCGTCCGAATGAATTGTGCACTTCATCTTGATGTCAGGAAAGTCTGTCCGTACGACTCCGTCCATCACCCCCCACACGTATGCAATGGGATCTTTGTGTGTAATTCCAACTCCAAGCTGTTCTCTGATGAATGACCGCGCGCCCTCTCCGGAGAAGAGATATTTTGTGCGCACAGTCTCCTGCTCATCTCCGTTCACATGTGCGATGTTGACTTCGACCGGATATGTGGGGTCCTTTCCATCATTCTTGAAGCCGGTTATCTTCCAAGGCCTTTGTATCCGTGTGCCGTGCTTTTCGATGTCGTCAATGAAGACCTTCTCGATCAGGCCCTGGTGCAGTAGCGTTGTAAATGGGTAGCGCGCGTCGATGAATTTTGGACAAGACGCCCATGTGCCTGTTCTCGTGATGCCCTTTCCTTCCTCCAGAGGATCCCAGAAGGCGACTTCGTACACCTTTGCTGGCTCGTTGGCCATGATTGCGCGCTTGAGGCCCATGTTTCGAAGCAAATCGAGCGATCGCGGTTGAATACCATCGGCGCGTCCAGTGAGTGTGGGCTTGGGTCGCATATCGATGTGCTTGATCTTGTAGCCCCATCGTGCTAGACAGGTCGAGAGTAACAGGCCCACGGGGCCGGCGCCGACGATCACGATGTCGTAGTTCTCCACGGCCATCGCCACAAACACGAAGAGGGTATATGGATCTCAAGGATGCGTCGCGTGCTATCGTGAGCTTATGATGAGCCCCTCCTGCGCTCGTCCCAATGCTGCGCGGTAGAGAAAGAGAGTTTATGCCGCGGGGGGAGTACAATGGAATAGGGAAGGGGAGGGTACAATGGAGAGCGCAAACCTACCTTATGAATCCATGGCTGACGCTGCTAGCAAGCTCGCGCTTGAAGGCGGCTAAGAAGTCGGGAAGGGTCATCGGAGGCCAAAAACGAGCAAAAGAAGGACAAGCAATAGTTACCATGGAGTCTTGCCGAAACAGAGACATGACGTTCCCCGCTAGAAGGATCCCACGTGATACGCACAGGCCACCGGATCCAGATCACGGTAAAAGCAAAAGGCGTCCACCCACAGCATTCCGCGACGGACAATCTGACGGGCCGGAGACCATCTCCGAATTTCCGATCAATGCTCATCATCAGACAGCGGCTGGATATGCGGCTACGCTACTGCTGGCTGCAACCGTGCGAATCTACCTCGAAGCCCATCCGGGAAAGTTGTACGGATGCATAGCGGTGATGCGCACTGACGACTGCCCACAATCCGACCTCGAGGCACATTAGTACTCATCGCCTTCTGCACTTCAATGCCGGACCGCGCAGCCGGTAATGTTGTGGCCGGTACGATTCAGCACTGAGCACAGTAGATACAGATATGACAAGCACGCAGATCATTCCCAACCAGTCTCTCTACCAACCCGTGCACTCTTATCATCTCACTCTTCCCGTCGTCATGCCAGGAATTGCAGCAGTATTGCGGAAACAAGCTTCGAAAGCATGACGATCGACAGGCCCTGGCGTCTCACTCTGACAGTCCACGGCCTTCTCTCGCTATCAATCTCTCTTCCCAATGTCTGGAAAGACAGATACGTTGCAGAAATGGCTATTGAAATACTAGGTCTGGCCTGTTATCTCCCCGGCCAATCCACGCTCCTTTCGCCATTCGTGATTTCTTACGATGCCGGGAAATGCAGCAATATTGCAGAAATAAATCGAATGCATCACCATCGTGCTTATTTTTTCCGATCTCTCTGTCAGCTTTCGCACTTTTGCTGGCACCCCATCACCCGCTCCCAAATGCGACACAACGTAAATGTTCCCGGAAGCACGGAAGCATGACAGTCGCCCACCACTACTCTCCATGGGAGACACAGCAGTTGCATTAAGCCCGTGGGTACACAAAATGCCAGAGCACACATATATGAAACAGGTTGCCATTCATCATCCTCTGCCTGAAATGCTATCCTTGCCCACAAACAGAAATCTGCCAAAATGCCAGACAACGCTAAAATCTCTCAGAAGCACGCAAGCATAACAGTAGATCAACACCGTTCTCCATCCCACAACTTTCTCTGAATCACAATTCGTTCTCTCCTACAATGCCAGAAAACACAGTATTCCAGGGGAAGCAAATACGCAATTCCTCACTAAGATACATATCAGTCTCCACGTAATCATTGGCCAAGAATTGCTTCATTCACGTACAGTCTCATTCGTCTTTCACATCAGTGTCGCTTTGGACAGGTCGCGTTCCACACAGCCTCCCCATATTCACTCCTGCCCACAGCCCATATCTCTTTCGCAGTTCGGGTCTTGCCAGCATCGATGTGTGTATCGTATGCTCTTGCCAGCTTTTCCGAAAGTTGTCCAGTCGGTGATGTGGTGTTGGCTGCCTGCCACGCGTCGAACCTTGCTTCCCATTCACTGGGATACTCGGAGATGCCGATATCACGGATGATCTCTTCACTTCGGCTCATGGTCGAGTAGGCGAAAGAGATATGGCCGACCACTTCGACGAGAGCGGAGAGAGCTGCTAAGACCATGTTGAGTATGTTGTCGGTTGGTCGAGTCTGGTAGATAGATATAAGAGTTCAGAGTCGCTATACCGTTCTTCGATAGTGCTTGTACGAGGTGGTAGGGTTGTAGTGTTCTTGGTGGTGTCGGATGGAGAAAGAAACAAGAAGCTAGGAAGTGGGAGAAGCCCGTATATATGCTCTAGGCCAGTCAAAGGTCATCTCGAGAACTACCACGCGACGTTTATCGTCTGTTCATGCCTCGAGACTCATCAAACACGGCTCGCCGAATCTCAAGGCCTCAGAAGAAAAAGATCAGATCATGCGTATCTCTTGTCATGCCTCCCGACGACCCTCGACTGGCCGCGCGGATTTTCATGGCTACATTCGGCACTCTGTCATTCGAAGCCTTGTGACGGAAGGCTTGATGCGGCTCTCAATGTTGGCCGGTGGTAACGGACCACTGGAATGAACTGTATAAATGACCGGCGGATTGCGGGTTAGTGTTTATCAATCACGCTTTGCTTGTAGGTTTGCTCCAACTGTCAGCATCGGTGTGGATAGGAAAGCCTTTCTCCTTCTGGACATTCCTGAAAACACCTTGTTTGCTCCGCTTCGATTGCGGGCTCTCGTAGTACAGTTCTGTGTCATCAAGGTCTCAGTGACCTGTCCCAAGTTGTTGATGTTCTGCAGCAAACAATCAGCTAACAGCATGTGGAGTACACTTTCGAGCCGATTGCAAATGCAGAATTTGCCCGAATTCCATACTTTGACTTATTCCGAATACCTGACTACGCGTCCTGGACGAGCAATGGCAGTAAACGTGGAATGAGGTTGGTGGTAGCTTCATCTGTCTCGCACATGTTCGCCATTCAAAGGACAAACTTGGTTCTGCAAATTCGATTGACCTGCGTTTACTGGACAGCCGCGGTCTCGAAGCTGAGTACTATCGATATCGAAGTAATGGCTGTATTCGAGAAGGGGAACTTTGCGAATGTCGGGGAAACGAAATACCATTAGATACAGACCACCGTGCTTGCCGATCATTTGGGACATTCTTGGGCACCGACGACGATAGGACCATTCAGTCGATAGCTTCATTGTCAGAGAGCTTGAACAAAGGTAACATAAGAAGCTGTGTGGTGTCAGTGATGGGCCTCGGAGCGATCGAGCACCAGCCTGTCGCGATGTCGAGACCCGAGACCATATGTTTGCGACAGACGAGGCATGCTGGCTCTAACGCACTTCAGGCCATCTGACCGGCGCAATAACCAGAGATAGATCGGGAGCACATGAAATTGCGCGCAAGAGACACGCCTAGAGAGGCGCGAGAACACGAACATACATTTGAGCTTTCCACATCCCTGGGCTCTGCTAGGAACAACGTGGGACCGCGTGGCAATGTCGCTTGCCGACGCACGCGAACTCTCACGAACCGGAACATGATAGGTCAGATAGACCTTCAGGTTCAGTTTGAGTTCTGTTATCTGTGAGTGAGCGAAGCGATTGCTAAAACTTTTAGAGATAAGGCTGCAGGGCTCGGCGTTCCCATGCTGCCGTATCCACGATAGGGTCCATGAGGCTTGGCTTGATAGGCTGTCGAGTCGAGCAGCACCAGGCACATTGATATGCATTGCAGATGTGGCACTTGCAAGCAAACAATCCTGCTCTAGATCTTCTTGCGTCTCGATTTTGTGTCGCGTCCGTCGATCCGTTATCGTGGGGCGCTGTGGAGCAAAGAGCAAGAAAACTTAAATATACCTCTTCGCTGGCACTGATCAGCATGAACCTGTCGTATGTTTTCGCGCCTCTATATCAATATGGTTGACGATAAATCCGAGAAGAAAAGCTCGATCGTCGAGAGCCCAGACACGGAGGCTGGAATTGTTGGTGCAGAGGTTCTTTTGGACAAGAATGGCTTCAAGCTTTTCCCAATTCCCGTACAGGGTGACGCTCTGGACCCTTTGAACTGGTCGTCATTCCAAAAGCACACCATTCTGGGAGTTGTAATGGCTTTGTAAGTGCAGATTCCCTATAGCGACAAACCCACGGCAACAATGCTGATCATTCGTCACAGATATTTTATGTTCACTTACATCACCACAACGACCGTGCCAGCCTTCCCCGAGCTTCAAGAACAATTCGATGCGACCCTCGAACAGATCAACTGGACCGTGGCCATTCCAGCGCTAGGCCTTGCGGTCGGTCCTTTGATATGGTCAAGTCCCGCAGATATTGTCGGCAGACGGCCCATCATGATCATCGGCACAATCATGGCCATCGCTGCCACAATTGGAGCAGCCAAAGCAAACGATTATTCGGGATACATGGCGGCCAGATTCTTTCAAGGTCTTGGTTGCTCGCCAGCTGCAACAGTGGGACTAGCGATTATCAATGACATGTTCTTTGAGCATGAACGTGGTCAAAAAGTTGGTCTTTGGGTGCTGGCCCTTGATATGGGTCTGCTCTTAGGTCCCCTGATTGGAGGATTCATTGATCTTGTCTCATCCACGTGGATACAATGGCTTACGGCAATTCTGTTGGGCGCTATCCTGGTGGCAGAGGTCGTGTTTATGCCGGAGACCCTGTATCCGCGTGATTTGATGCTGTCGAAGAAGACTCCGGGTTTTATGGTCTCGGAAAAGGTGTCTGTGACACAAGAAGAAGTGAGGCGAACCAAAAGCCTGCCATGCGTGAATGTCATGCCGCTCCCGGGCATGAAGCATCCCAAAGTATGGGACACCGTCATCAGATTTTTCAAGACGTTCAAGTTTGCTGTGGTGCCAATCTCAGTCATGGTTTACTGTTTTGGGTGGTACTGGTGGATGCTGTCTGTGATCACGCTCATTCCGGTCGCTTACGCCAGCTATTCGCCACAGATCCAAGGGTACAAGCGAAAACTCAGCATATGGTCGTGACCCAGACTGAAAATGCTGACTAGTGTATCAGGTTGCTATTCCTCGGCCTCATCGTCGGCACGCTGTTTTCCGAGATCTTCTGTTCTGGCCGCCTTAGCGATTGGCTTGTGGCGAAGCTTGCGGCACGCGCCAATACAAGCAAGACTCCAGAAATGCGTATCTGGCTACTTCATCCCGCAGCGATTCTGACGTCGGTAGGCCTAGTGCTATGGGGCGTCTCCATCGAGCAGAATTACCACTGGATGGTTGGACAGGTGGCGTTCGCATTGTGTAAGTCAATCTTCTTGCACTTCTTGAGGTGATAGCTGACACTTATCCTTCCAGTTGGTGCTGGAATACAGATGGGAAACACGATCGTGGCTGCATACGTCTTGGATGCGTATCCTATGCAAAGCATGTCGGTGATCGTCTTCTACGCCGTCTTGCTCAATCTCTCAGCGTTCATAGACCCATTCTTCATTGTGCCTTGGGTGGATTCCGTTGGTTTTACCTGGACCTTTGCAGGCCACGCCATGATCACGGCTTTCTTCTGCATACCTGCCTTCGCAGCACTGCAAAGGTTTGGAGGCGCGATCAGGACGCGAAACGGACAGCCGGACTGGGTGAATCCCGAGTTCGATCATGAGATCGTGGAGGCCATAGCAAGGTAGTAGCGGTCTAAATGGAATTGTCTCACGTGCATCATACATGTAGCCGCGGTCAATGTATACGCCATCAATGTGCTCGCAGATGTCTGGGCGAAGCAAAACGCGCAGGGGTGTCATGTTGCCGAGAAGTTTGCCTGAGGTTGAGAAGAGCCCAAGCTTCCCTTCGCAAATGCGCCGCCGCTTCGTCTTCTCATCAGTTTTTAATTTCGCCATGTCAAGTCGGTTGCAGGCAGAGCTCGATGTGGCTTGCGCTGCCGTGCAACATTGCGCGGTGCTCACAAAGCGGTTGCAACGAGAAACAGTGGGCCAAGACAGTCAAATCTCAAAAAGCGACTTCAGCCCGGTCACCGTTGGCGATTTTGCATCACAAGCTCTATTGACATCCGCTGTGCACGCCGTGTTCCCCTCGGACAATTTTCTTGCCGAAGAGTCAGCAGATGATTTGCGGCAGAACTCAGGTCTCCTCGACAAAGTCTGGGAGCTGACACAATCCGCGAAGCCGGCTTTCGAGGCAAACACTCCTACACTATCTACGCCTAGCTCGAAAGATGAGCTACTAAAGTACCTTGATTGGGGAGGTAAGAGAACAACCAGTGATGACGGAAGAACTTGGGTTTTCGATCCCATAGACGGCACCGCTACTTTTCTGCGAGGTCAGCAGTATGCAATCAACTGTGCTCTGCTGGTCAACGGACGTGAGGAAATTGGGATTATTGGATGCCCGAATGTCGTCCTTCATTCTCCCACAGCCAGCGAGGATGTGATAGATGAGCAGGGCTTGGGTCTGATGGTTTATGCTGTGCGTGGCGAGGGCACTTTTGTTCGACCCATGCAGTCAGATGGAAAGCTGGCAGCAGCGACCAAAATCAAGCGTCATGGCGAGGAGGTGTCTTTGGATGGACTGATCTGGTCCGATTGCTCAACGTACACAAGTACGATCCTAGAGCTGCATCAAAAAGTCGCTGCGAAGCTGAAGACGCCGTGGCCTGGCGTGGATCTATTCAGCAGCCTGATGAAGTATGAGGCGCTGGGTTTGGGTCGAAGCCACGTCGTGGTTCGTATCTTCAGATATACAAGCTGGAGGTCTAACATGTGGGACCACGCTGGTGGTGTACTCATCTTTGAAGAATCAGGTGGGAAGGTGACTGACCTGGAAGGCAAACCAATCGACTTCACAACAGGAAGGAAGATGGCAGCCAGTATGTTAGGGTTCCTGCTGTGGAGAATTTGATGACGCTGATTCATACTGCAGACTATGGCTTGGTCTGCGCTCCATCTAGCGTGCATAGTCAAGTTCTCCAGCTAGCGCAAGACGTGATCAAGGAACACCCGCCCATACCCTACAGCAAATGATGCGTCCGACGTCGATCTCGATGCAACCTGGCAACACTAGTATGCAGCAGCATGCTTGAGTTTCGTCGAAGCTGTGCTGAGCCGGAGCCGCTCTTTCGTTGGAACTAGTTCAGCACTGCGGCGCGTGGCAGGCTACTATCACATAAACCTCAATCAGTCGAAGTTGGCTGGAAAGAGCGATGTGCTCTGACTTTATCAGAAAAACTTGGACAACACTATTGGTCTCATATCACTATTCTCATAATTATCGGCCATTGACAGAGCTGTCTTACTTGTCGATTTCCACGGCTTATCATGGTTCATAAGCCGCAGGTCTGAAGCGTTTTACTGATTAATTGATCGACGAATCAGCATGATGGAGGCAATGATGGACAGCCGCATAGATTCTCCGGATCCCAGTCACACCTTTATATTTTGTTCAAGATCGCGTGGCGCGAGAGCTCAGTTCACTGAAGAGGTCAATTTTCAGGTAGGCGCTTACTAAGAGCCTCAAGCTTCCGCCTTCTTCATGAATTCTAGGTATTCCGGATCTTGCAAGGTTGCATCCAAATCACCAGGCGCAGGCTGTTCAAAAAGTCCCCAAGCTTTGTCCGCTACATTCCGAGCGGTTGTCACTTTGGCGTCGTCGGACACTTTGCCTTCGACCACAATGGCTGCACAGTGCACGCCTTTTGAGCCGTACTCCTTGTGTAGGCTGTGTAAAAGATTGTATTGAGCAGCTTTGCATGACGCGAGCGAAAACTGCATGTCATTAGGTCACTCATCTTCCAATTGCTCTGTGAGTCGACAACACTTACGTATTGTGGGAAGGGATTTTTATACAATCCACCACTCGTCACCAAGAACGCGGGCGTATAGTACTCCTTCCTTGCCGCCGCTACCAGCTGCGGCATAGCCCATTGTGCAACCATCAACAGACTCACAACACTAATCTGGACGCAGCGCATAAGCTTGACGTTTCACTCTCACGCCAAAACAACAACAGGGATCGCTTACCCTAAAATCCGATTCATAATTCACGGCACTCCACTCCATCAATTTGCTCTGCCCAACCCTGGCAGCATTATACAATACGCATTCCAAAGACTTCCCATGCAACCTCGAATCCAGCTCTGCGAGCGCCGCTCTGACCTTGCCCGGATCCTCGAGATCTACGGCAATCGCTTTGACACTGGCGTCCGGAGCGGCTTTCTTCACGTAATCTATGTCTTCTTGCAGACGTTCTTGGTTTCGAGATAGCAGGTAGATCTTGTAAAAGCCTCTCTCGGCGAAGAGGGAGGCGACATTGCGCCCTATGCCAGGACCTGAACCGAAGACCACGAGAGCGCCGTGCTTGGCGGCTTTTTCCTCGTCTGTGAGCTTTTTGCTGGGGGCTTTGGACATTGTGGATTCTGTTTAATCTCCACGGTATCTGGTAGGTTTCTGAAAGAGCCTGGATTTGTGGTGATATGGAGAAAGGGAGCGAGGGAGAGGTATTGTTCATTGCATTGTGACGTAATCTCGGTCGTTAGTCGACTGCGAGTCATGGGTTGCCAGACACCTACGTAGCGACCCGGATCGTTGTCTCTCTGGTGCCGTTCAGCTAGTCAGCGTGTTGGCTTGTGAGTCTTGCGTGAATGAGCCGTGGTCGTCGTTGAGTAGCTGTTTGTCCGACCTTGATATGTTCAGGGTAGGCCTAATTAGGAAGGACCTCTCACCCAGCCATGTATCGGCTGGGTCAGCTCTTGCTCCTAACGCGGCGGGCTCAAAAGAACTTTTCTCGACTCGGGAGGCGTCAAATAATTGAAGGAAGACCACTGCGAGCACGTGGGATGGTAGTTAGACACAACAACAGCGCGAAGTTGTAAAGTTGAAAATGCCCTACGTCGCTGCGAGCTGAAGGATCTGCCCTATGCAAGCGTGAAGGCTGATGCCTAGGTCAAGCAACCACACCGGTATAACGTGGTGCATAATTGCTTCGACGGGCATGAAGTAGGATATTTCCCGTTGCTCATTGCAGCTTCATATCGGTTCAAAAGACCCCGCATAGACCGCAATATCAGAACGCTGGACTACTCATGTTTACTCCCAGACGTCAAGCGCATGAAGGGAGCGGCTCGAGAATGTGGACCTTACCAGCGTTCCTGGCCGCAGTCATGGCCAGCGGCTTAGTTTATACTTCTAACCTCTTCTCCACTTCGACTCCTTGCACAACAACGAATTTTGCCTCAGCACTCTCTCCACATCTCTCCTCACAAGCTCAAATATGTCTCCCAGACTCCCCATGTCACAAGGCCGCTACAACTCGTTGGCAAACTTCCTGGGGCATACCGCACTTCGACATCGTTGTCCGCCCTTCCACAGTCGAGGACATTCAAAGCACGATCCGCATCGCAAACACTCACGCCAAGCCCTTCCTCGCCATCTCTGGGGGCCATGGCGCAACTCTGTCCCTCTCGAAACTTCACAACGGAGTAGGGATCTGGCTCGAAAGCTTCAAAGATGTTGAAATTCTCCCACATGGCCAGAGCGCAGTCCTCAGCGGAGGCATACTCAGCGGCGAGCTCCGTGACCAACTTGCTCTCCATTCGAAACAGACGGTCCAAGGAGCTTGTGATTGCACCGGAGCAGTGGCGCCTATGCTCGGCGGCAGACACGGTTGGCTGCAAGGGAGGTATGGGTTGATGGCAGACAACTTGGTTTCGCCCAAGTTGGTCCTGGGGAATGGGTCTTTGGTGCAAGTCTCTGAGAATCAGCATAAGGACCTGTTTTGGGCGTTGAGAGGTGCTGGACATAACTTTGGAATTGTGTCAGAATTTGAATATAAGATTTATGATGTGACGAAGGACAATCGGCAGTGGGCCTATGAGCAGTTCTATTTTCAGGAGGCAAAGTTGGAGGAGGTGTTGCGGGCTGTGAATGGGATGATCGGTGGTATCGATATCCCAGGACCGGCGGAATTGATCATCTTCGGGCTAATGGGCAGGTTTCCTGCTGTGGCTGACGGAAAGGTAGGTTGTTCATGTTTTGGATCCAGTTTGGCTTCTGTGCTGATCCGGCTGCAGGTCATCTTGGTGACATATCTGATATGGCAAGGCACCAACATCCCGGACGCATACTCGTTAAAGTTCCGTGCGCTCGGGCCGTTCGCCGCCGTCGGTGGAGAGACCGATCTGGCAGGCGTCAGTGTGATGATGGCGTTCGACAATAGCGCTCCACCCTGCGCGAAGAACAGTCCGACATTGCAACGCTTCCCATTGGCTATGGAGACGTATCTAATTGCTGGTATGCGGGCCGCAGTAGATGTGCTCACATCGCTCCCCATCGAGTTCAACAACACGCTCGTCATCTTGGAAGGTTACAGCACAAATGCTGTCCAGTCAGTCTCAGAGGAGAGCACGGCATATGCAGACCGGCTGAGTAACTTGCTGGTCAGTCCCTTCGTCACGCACGCGCCCAATGATGCGGACCTGGCACGGCGTGGCGCGATTTACGGCAATGAGATGCGTCGGCTCATGATCGAGGATAGTGGCCATGCGTTGACTGCATACGTGAATTATGCGCATGGCACTGAGACTCAACCACAGTTGTATGGACACCAGCGGTGGAGAGTGGACAAGTTGCAGGAGCTGAAGAGGAAATGGGATCCAGATGATAGGTTTGGCTGGTATCTGCCGATCGATGTTGATTATTGCCGACGGGAGGACGTGAATGATGGTATTTAGTCCAGGATATGCTTCTGCCAACGGCGCTTCTCTTGACTTGCTTTGTGCAAAACCGATTCCCCACCATTGAACCCGCGGATGTCTGATGTCATTGTCGAAAAGTACTGCTGATGTTGTTACCAGGCTTCGGAAGACACCACTCGATTTTCTGTTCTGGGCTGAATGTCAAGCAGAAATCTTAAGCTTTCATTCGTGAGACCTTGACCATTGCTCGAGCTGTCACAGCGGGCTCATCATCCATGAGCGATGCGTGTCAGCTTTCGTTCTTATAACCTGCCAACGCCATCGCTAATTCCCACAATCCCATGCATAATATGTTCATGAGTCCCGCATCTCTTCGTCTGCTATGTCCCTAGTGCCGTCTTTCGCTGCGATTTCTTGGTCGCTTGTTGGCGCCGGCCCAGCAGCATTTCCATTGGCTCCGACGTGTCCATCTAGCGTTCCCTGGCCCCTTCCTAGGGCTCCATTCTCTGCAGATGCTGCGCCTGCTGCAGCATCTTTGGCAGCTTTCTGTTTGTACTGCTTCATTGTCATCGTCCTCGGCACTACGTCTGTCAAAAATTCGAGGTTTTCGACACGCGCTACAGCGTTTGCTGTGGACATATACCGTCAGTGCCTGCTCAACAGTCGCATCAGCTGGATGATCGCACTCACCAACGTCTCTATACTGAATGTTTCGCCTCGGCTTGGGCCCATGCTCAGATTTGACCTGATTGTATGCCTGCTCGACGAGATGCTGCAAGAACATCTCGGTCGCGACTGTAATCACGAATGCAGCATTGTTTGAGCACTGGTTGATATCGGGGTCGGCATTGATGATCTTCTTGACGCGAGCGACTGGGAATATGTTAGTAGCGGGACAGTGGAGGGGCGCGCAAAGGGACGTGCGAGGGAGTGACACAGTGCCGGTGACCTCGGTCGATGGTGCAATGGGCGTATTATTGTATGGCATGCTGGCGCAGAGATCGTCGTCGCTCCAGTTCTATGGAAGACAGCGACGTCGGTTTGTTCGTGTTCGTGTAAAGTGAGCGCGAGGGAACGCGTCGCGAGGGAATTGATGGCGGCTCTCTAAGTTGATTGAATTGCGTGCTAACTTTCATGTGACAGTCGGTGGCCGAGAGCGCCTCTCAATAAAGTACCTCTCCACAAGACCCTCACGTCGACATCCCACGACTTCCACGACATCAGCCGTCGCGTCGACATGAAAATGCAATGAGCCGGCGCGTGAGCAGCATCTCCACCACCGGCCCCGCTCCCGTCCGCCGCACCAGCAGCTATGCGCCCTCCTCTACCTCCGACCGTCCCCACCACAGCTTG
>ANSM01001614.1:0-23898 GCA_000347735.1 Cercospora canescens BHU | reverse complement strand
TAGCAGCGAGGATGAGAGTGGCTCCACTGGCCCAGCCTGTGGATGTGAAGAAATTTCGTCGTGCCTCTGGTTAATGCTAGTCCATCCTAGACTGTCACGGTAGCCAAAACCCGTCGACTTTGGCGACAATGCTGGAAATTCGTTGGCCGGGCCATCATACGTGTAGCTGGGCTCGGCGGCCAGGTGGGAGTTGAAGCCGAAGGGCGAATCTGTTTGGAAGCGTATGTGACCACCTCGTGGCTGCGGCTCCGGGATTGGCTGTCCAAATGCTTCGGGCTGGCTTCGCGGGATGGGCTGGCCATGGTGGTGGCTTCCTGCAGATGCCTGCATGAATCTCTGTCCATAGTTGTCTGGACGCCAGCCTTCGGCCTCACGAGCGGCGCAACGAACAACCTCGGGGTCAATCTTGAAGCTTCCAAATCCTGGGTCGCCTGGTCTGAGGCATTCGTTGATGAACGTAGGACCGAAGACTGGCGTCAGTGCCCAACGGATATGGTAGCAGAAGGTGAGGCAGACCGCTCGAGCGCAGGCATATGGTATCCAATACCCCTGAGCGACCAATGCGCCGCCAGTGATCGAGTGCGCGAGATCCTTGAGGCCAGGATTCGTAGCTAGGGCCTTTGCGGGCGTGGTCTGTACTCGCGTCAGATTCTGCGACCTCACAAGAGTGGCATCACCTACCTTGGTGTGTTGCAAAGCCTTGAAGAAGGGAGTGATTCTGACGAGTCCCATCCGATAGTCCCACATGACGACATGCTCCTTGCGATTCGGGTCGCCAGGGACGACAAAGGTGTACTGGAAAACTGTCTCGCGCGTCAGTATCTTCTTTGGTGTTCGCAAGCCCACCTCCCCTTACCATCAAAGGCATCCCGGCCAGTCTTGGTCAAAAACTCCTTCTTCTCACTCGAGTATGGTATGCGACGGGCATAGTCCTCGATCAGACCGTCTGCGCCTCGGCCACTTGGGAAGACACGGAAATTGAGATGCTGCCCGGCAAGTTCTTGACGCTGGCGAGAATCGAGGCAGTCGACCTCTTCGCTACATTCCGAAGCCGGATAATTGATGATGCCCTGGGGCTGGTTCCGAATGAACATGGCGGCATCTTTGACGAGTTTCTGGCGTTTCGGTGATGGGGTGGTCGGTGTCTCTGGGCGGGGCGTGCCCGATTGCGAGTAGGTGTACGAGCTGTACGCTGGCGTAGGCGGAGCCGCATTAACACATTGCTCGCGGTAGATGTGGCCACCTGCCGGGTTGAGCAGCGAATCTATCGACACCATGGTTGTCGTGGTGTTGTTGTGGTTGTCGGGATTGATGGGCGAGGGTAGGTCGTGGCGGCCAAGAGGTACGTCTCGAGCTGATGAGTCGACCGAAGGCGACGGCATGTGTGAGCGGGAGGACGATGGCATCGTCAAATGTGGCAGACAATGGGTATCAACCCTGTTGCAAAGGTCAGCGAGGCGGTGAAGGGTGCGTCCCAAGGGCGAGGATGGGGCTTTCAATGGTGAGTGCATCAATCTGTGTCGTATGCTAGATCCCTGACCGCGAGCCTTCTGGCTGCATCGGCTGCATTGACCTACGATTATCTCAGCGACCATGCCCCACAATGTCTTGCGCCTGGCAACGGATCAAAGCGAACTCAAGCAAGCGAGCACGGCGGGACGAGGCCTGGATGTGACTGTACAGTTTGCAGTTGCGCCAGATGTAACAAGGGCCGATCGATAGTGCACTCATCTCCCCTTTCTCCAACGACGCATGTCAATCTGTCCGATGATGGCCTTTGGCAAGTTTGCGGTGAGGGACAAAGCATAGGTCTCAGATGTGCTTGTCCACTGGTCTATGCAAAGCTCATGCACGTCGTCGTTTGTGCCGACGGGAGAGAGACTCTGCGCGCAAAGCGACGGTCGAGACCGTACATTGCCCAATGCTCTCGTTGTCCCTCTTTCAGTCGATATGGAGACAATGCTAGTTGCGTAGCAATGGAGCCTCATGCCTTGTACATCTCCGAGCAGCGCGTTTGTCCTTTGGATCTGAGCAAACATGGTCGCCGTTGCTCGAAGCTGGGTTGCAAGGCCATATCGATTGTGCTCGAGCCTCCTCACAGTCTCGCGGCTGGCCCCCAGACCAGCATTTGCGCAATGGCGTCCGTCGGAGGGAGCGTGCTGAGTCCCTCCTGAAGTGGCGGGCAGCTTTCGGTCGTTGTCTCGTGCCCTGCGGGGCGGAGGAGGACATATTAGAACGCCACGCCTGGCGGACGAACCACCCCCTCGGACCCCTCGATCAGGCGGTCGGATGTTTCTGTACTCCGTCACTGTCACCGCCCGTAAGTTAGGTCCAATCACTCCAGGCAACCACGATACATGCTGATCCAGTCACTCGCATTTTCGGAGCCGTCGACCACTATTCTGTCGGAGAAATGCGGGCCGCTATCCTACAGCATTGCAGCGTCTCGAACACCAAGAGCCCGAAGCTCGGTGTTTGGACTCCCAGTAGCACTGCAACGACGATGGTGACAGCCGTCAACCGAAGCACAGAACTCATGTTGATTGTCAACGTTCATCTCTCGACTCCACCAATTGCTCCCTCGAATCTACCCTCTTTGACATGTGGTCGCCGTGGCAGCCAAGGACGAACGAGACGAGGTTGGGCAGTCCTGTTTGGTCTTCATCTCCGCCTGCCGTGCTTCCGCATGAGATGGGCAACATCACGACATGACGACAGTGCGGTCAGATCACCCGTGCACTCACGATTCCACGCGGTCCTCTGAGACATGCATGACGCTCAACGCCAAGGAACTGTCTGAGACGGGAAAGCTGTCGTTTTGGACATGGAGAGGAAGACGCGATCACGACTGTCGGACTGTTCTGGGGTGGACAGAAGTCCCAGGTCCTGGCAGAGTTTCATGCACGCACCCGAGCAGGGACCCCAACCGCGACCGCTGTTCTGTGTCACATTCGGCGTGCGAACAGCAGTCTACCCGGCTCGTGCGGCTGTCAGCCGTCTGCTGTGCGACCAGACTACACATGAGTCGCTTTCACTTGCCAAGACCCGCGAGTTACGTAGTCGCCAGTGACTTGCATATACGCACTGGTGCTCGGCATGAACACATGCGACAACTCGATATTTTGTGTTGTAAGTTGTTGTTCCAGGGATGACATATTTGACTTGTTATATATGCGACTGGATGTGCCAAGCCTGAGCATGAGCAAGGCAATGAAAATGTGCAAACAGCTCCGTGTCGAGTAAGTCTCCGCATACCGTGGAGCGGGGAACTTGGATGCCTCTGAAGGCTCCCTGGTTTTCGGAAGCTATCACTATCGGAAGCCCTCACTATTCTCAGGTGCCCCTGATCGTGTTCTCGATAGAGATTCGAGAGCATCGCAATACGAAGAGCATTGCAGCGCATCGCCACTCCATCTCTTGGATCGGCTGACAATGTCGACGGCGTCAACAACGGTGAACCGGCGCTTCTTCTTCGCTACAGCGAGAGCGACATCGATTGCGAAATCCGTGACCATCTTGACCTCCATGCTGCAGAACGTCGACCAACTCCACTTCTGACCATGCGGCAATGGAAGGCCTAACTGATATCCTTGCTGATGTTGTTGGATCGTCAAGTGTGTTGGGAAGTCAGAGACATAGCATAATGAAGTGTTGGCCAGCGCGATGATCTCAGTGGCGGTGTTATTCATGAGCTTCTGAGGCTCTCGTCCTGCCGCCATTCTGACTGGTGCAGTGCAAACCGACCGGCACCACGTGGCGAACTCAACCATCCGCAATGTTGCAGTCTCTCCCCATCTGCTGACGGCGTCGTCATGTGTTGGTTTCCGTGTCTTCGTAGTAGTAACGATGGGCCAATGGTCGAAGGTGAACGCTTCGTCACCAGAATACGATGCAAGCATGAAAAGGAGAGCTGGGCTCTGCGCGCGGAGTGTGCTTGGGTACGTTGATTCCAAGCATATATTAGCAGTAAACGGGCAACCCACTGGTGGCTCCCATTCGGAAAGTGGGACGTCTGGTCGGCCCTCGAGAGCCAAGAGCAAACGAGCCTCAACGACCATCTTGTAAAATGCTTTGCGAACTCTCGTGCAGTTTCGACCGACAGAAAAGGACCATGCTTTGAAGGCCGGAGTCAGAGTCGGATCTGTTATTCCTTGTGGTACTGCGTGTGTGAACTCGCAGGGGCGTTCAAAGTCGGCCTGTTGAGCAATGCCGGCCCGCATTGCCGATGTTGCCTCCGGGAGTGCGTCAAGAACAAACGCGAGTTTCTCGTCTGGGTCTGAACGGTGCACGTGTTCAAAACCGATCATCTCTCTGTCTGACTTGGAGAGCCAGGTGAACCGTCTATCGTTGGTGTCGGCGGAACCACTTTCTGTGGAGCGATCGACTCCCTCCGACGGTGCATCGCCGAGTGTCTGTGTCTGTGTCTGTGTTAGCATACGCCGGTGTGTGATAGATAAGGACGTGCCTGTCCATTTATAGAGCCTTCGGGCTTGGAAGAGCTGCTGGGAACACGCAACTGAGGGTCGAGAGGGAGGGAATCGTCTTCCATTATTATTAATGGCTCGAAGCGAGAGCTGAAGTAGCCGTCCATGATTTCGGTGAGCTTGCGGAAGGAACTGAGGAAGTGAGAGCGACGACAGGTGAGAACAAGTGAACATGGAATTGCAGGTGTTCCGTGACGAATGGTGTTTTGTGAGGATCGAAAGGAAGAGGTGTTATCGGTGTGTGCTTGCTCAGGAAGGCAAGAGCGGTGCTGGCATTATTAGCAGGAGCGTGGTATTGTTATCGGCAGGCAGGCGCGCCTCGGCGCCATCACACATCTCACTTCCGCGTCGTATGTATTCGTTCTTGGCGCTATTGCGCCGTCCGCATTCGCAGTTGTCGCAGTCACGCGCTGTTCATTTGAATATACACGGCCATGCCCTCCTGCGCGCCGGTTTCTCCCTCTCCAACTTTCTACTCGCGGTATTACCCAGCACACCATCTCTCTCTCGACTCACCAAACTCAATGCATGTTTGGAGCACAATCTATCTGATGAATCACACGAGGTGTGGTTTGGTTCGTCCGAAGGAGTTGAATGAAACTCGTCTATACATCGAACGCAGAGACCGATTTTGTATGTGAGGTGCTTGGAAGGGTTGTCGATTTTTTCAGACAGGCCCATAGCAAAAGACAATTTCAAAAGTCAACGGAAAGCAGCTGAGACTTAGCTAATTCTTCGCGGGGTAATCCTACTATCGCTCTACTTACTGGTTGTCGTTACTCTTCTTAGTGAGACGGAAATCGGAACGCTTGGCAATAGTCGGTCTCTAAAGACCACGATTTATATCGATGCGGCCCTTCATGCACAGGACTAGATACCTAAGGAGATGATTAGTTCCATGATCCTAAACATATACGTCAGATGTTAAGAGTTTCGAGGAGTAGAATGCCAAATGGCAACGTTCTGGAAAGATGGTATTGAGAGGGCAAGCGTTCCGATTTCCGCATCACTCAGGATCAGGAGAGTGGAACCCTGCGATGGACAGATACCAGGGATCACTCAACGAGACATTTGGCAGGGTACAGAAGGCGCTACCCAATCTCTTTTTGTAACACTTCGTTTTCTCCGCGCTCTCAAGAGCCTCTCCCATCTGCGACGGCAGAACGTCTTCACAGCCGCATCTTCCACCCGAACACAAATCCTCCGACACGTTGCAGCAGCCATGCAATACTTCCAGCAGCTCCTCACAGTGACTCTGCTCACCCTCGCCGCAGCACTCGGCGTCCAGGGCCAATGCGGTAACCACGGCGGTAAGCTTCCTCTCTGAACAATGTAAAGACTATGTCTCCCTTCCTTGCACATCATAAATACCTGCACCCTACGAAGGAGTAGTCGTAGGTAAAATATGCTCGGAGTAGCTAACATTGAAATAGATCCTTGCGGTAGCGGTGGTAGATTGGATTGTTGCCGGCCGCTAAGCTGCAACAGTGGAATCTGTGGCATATAGAAGCAGGCACCGCGGTATGCCAAGGGAGGAATACGTCCCGAAAAGCCACGACATGCCGTTCCTTGCGCGCAGGCCAGAGGCGATAGCGGTGTACGGCGGTCCTTGTGGGAGAACACAGAGGCTGGTGGAATGTACACATATTCGACTGATTCCATAGAGGTATCTTTCTCGTCTTATTTCTTTCCGAAGCTCTTCACAATGGGCTTCTTGACCACGTTGATCAATTTTCCAAGACCACCAAAGAGCTGGCTCATGCCGAACGACCAGCCTTTGATGCGCACGGACCAGATGAAGAAGTAGACCAGGAACCAATTGGTGAAGACAAACACCAAGAAGATCCCGAAATCTCTCCATTTCTGCGACGCTTCGATGTTGAGTGTTGACAGATATTGATTACCAGTCGAATATGGGCAGAGCATGCATCCCGAAGTGGCGTCGGGATTCAAGAGGTAGCCGCCAGAGGACGTCGCGAAAGCGCCAGCATACTGCGAGCAGGTCTGGCCGGGCGGTGAGTCGAAAACGGCGGTCTCAGAATCTGCGCATTGAATTTGAGCGCCGTCGAGAGTGGCCGCGAGGACTCCTCCGATCCACCACGTCGATGGGTTGACCCTTCAGAGAAAGTCAGCTGCAAGGTCGAATGACTTCGAGATGGTAGAGGCACTTACCAGTACATCCAGTATCGCCAGAAGACGGGAAGCGATGAGTAAGGTCGTACGACACCGTTGAACAGCGAGAAGACCACAAAGAAGAAAGGTAGGACGTTCGAGATGACTGTGAAGGATGGTGCAAAA
Organism: Cercospora canescens BHU; assembly: GCA_000347735.1. NCBI lineage: Eukaryota > Fungi > Ascomycota > Dothideomycetes > Mycosphaerellales > Mycosphaerellaceae > Cercospora > Cercospora canescens. Next base: position 17,116 of record ANSM01001614.1, on the reverse strand, counting down.
GCACAGATCCATTGTCCCCACGAGGCTTGGAACAAGAAGAAGAGCATGGTCTGCGAAAAGTTAGCAAGGTGTCAGAGATTGATTGAAACAAGCTCACCATTAGGAAGACGTAGCCCGACACTGAAGATTCAGTGGGCAGTCCAGTAGGGAAATACCAAAGAACCCAGTAGACCAAGCCTCCGATGATGGCGGGCGGAATCTCGGCGACCACTTGAGCTGTGCAAAAGGCAAACCACCCGTAGATTCTGGACGGGTATTCGCGAGCTTGCCACAATGCCATGTTCGTGAAGAACTTGGGCACGACAGCATTGACGATCGTGGGCGGAATCACGATGATCAAGAAGCTTGTGAACATGCGATTTTGCATGTCCTGGATTGTGTTGCCGAGTTGCCAAAACGTGAAGCCGTTGAAGATGCCGATAACGACGGAGACGAAGAGTTTGCCGTAGAGGTACGAGGGGTCGCGCCAGTACTGCTTGAAAGTGCGCTTCAGGAGCTCAGCACACTGTACTGCGACAGGCGCCGCGAATTCTTTCTCCTGTTCCTTGCGCTTGGCTTCTGGTTGGGTCATGCTGCGCGTGAGCTTGAGACCCTCAATTTGTTCAATGACATCTTTGGCCTGCTGACTGTTGCGCCACTCTTCATTCCAATTGATCTTCTTGCCATTCTTGCCTTGCGCAGGACGAGCAGCGGTTTCCAAGATGAATTCAGCCACGTTCTTGTTGGGTGGGCAATCAACACCTCGCTGACTGAAGTAGTTGATGACGTCTTTGCCATTCTCGCCAACAGGTCCAAAATAAAAAGTATTGCCACCTGGATTGAGTGCGAGGATCATGTCGAACTGCTGAATTAGCACCGAGGATGGCTGGTGGATGGTACAGACGATCGCCTGTCCGGCATGAGCCAGCTTCTTGAGGAAGCGGACGATAGAATAGGCGCTTTGTGAATCAAGTCCAGAGGTTGGCTCATCCAGGAACAGGAGCAGAGACGGCTTCGCAGCCAATTCTACTCCAATGGTAAGTCGCTTTCGCTGCTCGACGCCCAAGCTGCTGACGATTGCATCCTGCAAATCATTCAACTCGAGGAGATCAATGATCTTGTCCACGTATGCGATCTTCTCAGCCCGAGGAACGCTCGCTTCTTGCCGCAAGATCGCAGAGAATTCCAGCGCTTCTCTGATCGTGGCCGTGCCGTCGTGAAGGTCGCCTTGCAGACAAAAGCCCGTGTTGCGCTGGAATGCGCCGTCCAGCGGCCGACCATCAACGAACATCTCACCAGAGACGACGCCCATGGATTGTCGTTGTGCAAGAGTATTGAGCAGCGTAGTCTTTCCTGCTCCACTCGCTCCCATCAATGCAACCATCACGCCAGGCTTTGCATATCCGTTGACCTTGTTGAGAAGTTTCTTTTCGCCGCCCAAATATGGGACAGTATACTCAACATCCCGCCAGGTGAAAATGCTCTCAGATTTGGTGATTTGCTCGAGTGCTTCATTTTCCTTTTCAGAGTCACCCGACTCGCCCATTCCGCTCTCCTTCTTGGTTGAGCTATCGCTGTCGTCAGAGACACCGCCTTTCTCTTCGTCTGCTGGAGCAGCTTGCTTGACCTGCTTCTTGGCGCGCTTCGACTTTGTAAAGGTCAATGCTCCACCGCCACCGCCAGAGAAGTCGAACAGTTCCGTGGCAACGAGCGTGAGGATGATATAGAGTACGGTGAAAGCAACGACGACTCCAAAGTTCCGCCACAGATTTGAGCGCGAGTAGTTGTATTGCGTCGCGAGGTATGCCGAGCCCTCGACTTGTTGCGCGTTGACTGCAGCGCCAGCCAGAGGACAGCCTTGAAAAGCAGGGTCGACACCAGGACCTCGGGGAACGAGTTGACTTGGGGCACACTTCATGGTCCTGCCAGCAAACTCGTTGGTGAGCACAGCTTCGAAAGAGTAGGATATCGGGTTGATGTGGTAAAGCCATCCGAACCAGATATACTTTGAGAGCAGCTGCGTCTTTGGTATCACGTAACCGGTGTAGATGACGAGAAGATTTAAGGCGATTCCAGAGAAGCGAACAGCCGTGTCGATTTCGGGAGACACTGACGCGAATAGACGATAGAGCGCAGTAAGCATGATTGTCGTGATGTAGACGAAGAGCATGTAAATGAAGAACCTGCCCGCGTCGATTGTCAGGTTCGTCATAAAGTACATCAGGATCCCGAACACCACGACCTGGACCAGAATGACGGGCAGGTCAGCGACAACTCGCGCCATGGTGACAGCGCTGGGTCGGTAATACGCATAATCCTTATGTCGAGCGACGACTGCGCGTCCAGAAACGGCCTTCATCAGCTCAGTGAGCTGCAGCCAACCGAGGAACAGAATCGAGAAGAACAGAGTACCACCACGAGAGAAGGCGCCTTCAGTGTCTTCTGATTGTCCGTAGAACAGGGATCCGACGATGAGGCCATTGGACACGATGATGAAGAATTTGGTGTAAAGCGTTGTCATATCTCCCCACAGGAGCCAGAATTCACGCTTCACACAGGCTTGAACTTGTCTCACGAAGCTCACGGTGTATGGGCTTTTCTTGCGGACATGCTTCGATTTGCCACTTTGGACAGCGTTTTCAAAACGCTCGGTATCTTCGTATCCTGTTTCCTTGAGGTAATTCTCGTAGTCACGGACGTCCTCCTGAGCACGTCGGTATGCTGCTGATGATCTGAACGCCTTTTCAAGCTCCTCGGGAGTTTTCGGTGCGCGATCCGCATATCCTTCACGGAAGCGACGCTCGACCGGGTCAGTGACGGACGTGAGAAAGTCGGCGGTGGTTTGGCGTTCGGGGCAGTGAAACCCCAGGTCAATGAAATACTGTTTGGCTTCGGAGGCCGGTCCCATGAAGATCTCACGACCTTGATCGATGACCAGAACTTTGTCCATCAAGTCGTAGATACCTTCACCGGCTTGATAGAGTGTGACCAGAGTTGTGCGGTTGGTGACATCGGTCATGATACGAAGGGAGCGAGCATAGTCCAGCGCCGTCGAGGCATCCAATCCTCGCGTGGAATTGTCCCAGCACGTCACAGTGCTCTTGGACGCCAGTGTCTCGGCGATGGACACTCGCTTGCGTTCGCCGCCACTCACTCCTCTCGTGTATTCGTCTCCAACGAGGGTATATTTGGTGTGACTGATGCCGAACATGCGCATAAGTGCATTGGCAATGATGGGGATATCTTCTTTGGCCTTCTTCTTTGTTTTATTGTAAAGCGCGAAAGTGAATGTCTGCCATACATTGAGGGATGCGAAATGGACGTCGTCTTCAGGATTGTAATTCACTTCGCCGCGATACATCTTTTTCTGTTTCTCCGCAGGTATCCCCCCGTATGACACCTCTCCCGAAACTTCAGCGTATGGCTCTCTGTTGTTGCTGATCGCTTTCAGAAAAGTTGTGCAGCCAGCTCCGGGGCGACCAAGGACAAGCAGCATTTCCCCATCGCGCACGCATCCGCTAAAATCATTGATCAACGTTCGCGTCTCGCCTGTTCGGCGAGCGAGTGCTGGAACGAATCGACAAATAATGTGCCATAGATCGGGACCAAAGGTGCCCAGGATAGCATCAGGAACGGTCCGGACAAAAGTGGAAGTGGCGCCCACTCCCTTGACAGTCAGATTTTTGTAGATGACGCCGACCTTTTTCTGTGGCTTGCCATCTTCTCGACGTTCGAAATGGCCGTCTTGCATGAACTTCTCAAGCTCGAAGTCCTCTTCTTCCTCTTCTTCTTGGTTGGCTCCAGCTTCGAGATCTTCCGTAGCTTCTTCCGTGGTATTCTGACGCGATGGTAACCGGTTGTCATGCTGGGTCGATAATGTGCGCAGGGATTCCGGGCGACGAAGACTGAAATTCGACCTTCTACTCCGGGCGCTGGCTTTGGTGTTGACTCGGGACAAGGCATTTCCATCTTTGTGCGCCTCCTTGGATCGCGTCCGAGACAATGCAGTCAGATTCCTTCTAAGAGCTTCGAAGTCCTGCATTGCACCTTCTGTGGTCCAGCCACCCACATCGGCTTTGCAATCATGTCAGCGGATAACGATACATGAGCGTGAAAGGCAAACTCCTCACCTTCTCCCCACGTCCCGTCCTGCCCTCGATCTTCTTCAACCTCCTCGGTCGGATGAAGAGGCTCATGAGTTCGGCCAGCATCAGCATGCGGGTCACCACGATGCCATTGATTCGCAGACTGGGAGGAATTATTGAGCTTGCGCTCATCAACGCTTGATCCCCTACAAGCAAAGCCAGCAAAGGTAAGCAACGGTTACACACGCGTCTCTGCGGTCGATAGTTCCAATGAGGCAACACTTACCACATCGTGTCCGCGGTGATTCGAGCTCTGGGAGAAGCTCCCCTGTCGATATCTGGGATTGATCTGGAATGTGCCGATGCAGTTTCCGATCTGATGGCACCACGTCAGACGCGTCTGGTCTGCAGGAGGACAGAGTGGTTGCGACGCAAAGAAAGCGCGTGGGAGGAAAGACGGATGAGGTCGACGACGATGTGAAAATCAGTCTTGTGTGTGTTGTGTCAGCGGTGATGACAAACGCTCAAACTCCGATAGAAGTGACAATGCCTGTGGCGATCCGCACATCACATCGTCAAGCGCACGCGAAATCATTGCGGCGAGTTTGAAGCAATGGGTGTGACGACATTCCTTTGCCAAGCACGTGGCGCGGTGGACGAATCTGGGTGCTGTCTTCTACAATTGCCTTCCTAACTCCGTGTTTTATCGGAGTTGGATAGCCTTACTTCCACCGCCGAACCAGTGACGAGATGCCGATTGGTCATTGTCTTGCAATCCCCGGCCGCCACGCTCACCCAATTCATGACTTGGCCCACGCCGTCTCACCAGAATACATGACTCGACAACACAACTGTATGTGCCAAGCACCGCATGTTCCACGTGCGCGGCCGCATCTACCACCTATGAAAAACGCGGCAATCCTCTAGCGGCCGGCCTGCCATACTGCAGTCATGCCTTCCCCTGCGAAGTGATGCTACCTTTCATGCTGCCCTTGTTCGCCATCCATCCTTCCGCAGGTCATGTCTACGTGGGACATTCAGCCCCAATCCACTTTCCACAGGAGAAGCGTTTCCGAAGCCCATCCGTAGCGAGTCAACATGATGCCTGTGGACACGCTGATGTCGACTCCGGTCCCGAAAAGTGGGAAACCGCTGATCTCACTGCCACACCAAGTCACTGGTGTCCTTTCGAGTCTTTGCTCGGTCAGCAGAATTATCCAAACGGCCCACACGAGTGGAGGAAGCAATTCCCCAAGCTGCTGGAAACGTAATCCAGAGTCTTGGCTGAAGTTGTTCTGCATCACTATCCGGGGCAATCGAAAATGTCTCCGGCTGCAGAAGGGCAGATTGATAAGCACATTTCCTCTGCATTGAGTCTGTTGACAGGGGCCATGATGGTGGCAAGCTATCGCATGTCCTTTGCGAACAGACCTCAGCACATCTGGATGCATCCATCGAAGTTGATCATGTCTGCGACTGCACATGTCTGCAGCGTAGGCTGATGAGATTGCAATTCGGTCTCTAAACAGAGTACATGCAAAACGAGCTTCTACAGAGCTTCCATCCACCGTGTCAGCAGTCGACATACCTCCCATGGCTCCAATCTCATGGTTCCGTGCTGATCTTCGGTTCCACGTGTGCTTGGCGGCGGGTTGCCTATTGCTCAGCAACCGCCCTCGGAACGGATGCTGCGTCGAAGCTGCAGCAGAATTACCGAGACTGCGCATACCTTTCTTTGGGATAAATCGTGTCCAGTCTCGCCTTAGAATCGGAGCGCAAGCTGTGCTCTTGTGCTATCTCAACCCCCTTGAGTCCTGCAAATGACCTCGACCAGCAAGCACCGTGTTTCTTGAAGTGAATAGTAACAAACAGAAGAGCAAAGAAGGAGTCGCAGTAGCTGCGAGGTAGTTTGCGCTCCATACAAAGCCTCAGGTCGATGCAAAATGTCTCCGTCGCAATAGGATTCGTCGCGCTGGGGTGTCTGCGGGAAAGCAAGCTGATACCGCTGGATTTCGCATTCCCAGCCTCAATAGCCAATTGTTCTCAAAGAGGGAACAAGCTCAGCTGCTTTACGAGCGACAAGTTCTGTGTCATCGTACCTCGAAATTCACCTTTTGACGCACAAGTCGCTTCGAATGACCCATTTTTCACCTTCTGTTACTTCTTTCCCTTCATGTAGTAGACAGTCTTTCCCATGACGATGAAGCAATGCCATGCCAACCTCAAGATTCGCGACCACTGGAGCAGGAGCGACCTCACGTTTACTCGACGCCTCGGGGTAGAAGACAGTTTCGCCGCCTTTACATCCAGTACCCGGCGAGCTCAAATACAAGAGTAACGTCCAAGTCGTTTTAGCTGGTATCGGTACAGCAGAATCTGCAGATGGCAAAGAGACGTTATTGCTTTCGTCATCTGCCAAATCGTGAGCATGCACTGACGCAAGGAATTGAAGGATTGCGGCTCATATCCCAAGACTCACAATGTTGATCAAAAAACTGTCCCTTGGAATACCGATAAATTCGAATATTCGGATTGAGTCCGATCACCTCACCACCCCACAGCTCACACCCACCTGCCGAATCTCGCTGCTCCTCATCGCCAGCATACTTCAATACCAATTCTTTCAGCGCCGTGCCAGACCAGAGCTGCTCCGCGAAAGCAGGATCCTGGACTTGGAATCGATCATTCACCCGCACAGCCTCGCCTTTCTTCGGCTTCCCAGGCGTCGTCGTCAACGCCAACATCGATAAGAACGAGACATAATTCTTGCAGAGACTACTCGTCCACAACCGGGGGATTGTTATAATTTGATCAGCTAACAGGGTCTCTACAGCTAAATCTGCTGCCGGCAGGAGTGGTTTCAATGGAGGCCAGTCCGGCTTGGCAGGTCCTTTCGAACTCTGGGTGGTTGGCGCCGTGCTGGTGCTTTTCTTCGCGCTCTTCGGTTTCGGAGCCATTGCGAAATTGGCATTGGCTTCGGCGTCGAGGAGGAAAGGTGACCGAGACCAAGTACATGTATGAGTCGGGTTAGTCGAGCTCTGACGTAATCGAGGACTTGGAGACAGCTTCTTCCTCTTCTTCTTCCTCTTTTGGATGTCCGAACAACGCGGTCGGGACATATTTCTGCGTCGTTAAGTTCCTCAATATCAACATGAGTCTAACCTGTGACCCAAACCTTCTGCCAGATCTCTCGTGGGCATGCAACTCGGTGTTATTATGCGGCAAGCGCTGCCGCTGTGAGCCTATTTCCGGCTTGGCGGTCCATCAATGCACCCCGCAAACGAGGGGAATGATGCTGGAGAAGGCGCACGGCAGAACATCGTCGAATGTGAGTCGAGAAGCGCGTAGTGGGCAAAAGTGATAGGTACACACTTAGCTGGATGGAAGAGAAGATCTACATACAGTCGACCGGAATCGTTCCTTCGCACGTTCCATTCACAACCACCATGATATTAGGATTACATTCTGTGCTGGCTGCAGGAGCACTGGTATACGGCACTGCGCATGCCTCACCGTCACCTCGCCATGACACAGCACCTACGGTGTCCGTGAAGAACGGATCTTACTATGGAGTGTACAACCCCACTTACAACACAGAACACTTCTTGGGAATGCCGTTTGCGCAACCGCCTGTTGGAGATCTTCGATTCCGAGTACCACAGCCTCTGAACACGTCATGGTCCGATATCAAGAACGCAACTGAATATGGTTACGAGTGTGTCGGGTACGGTCGCGACACCTGGTCGCAGGGGAACTACGTCAGCGAAGACTGTCTGACACTCAATGTCGTCCGCTCCCGCGGAAGCTACCATGACAGCAAATTGCCTGTTCTTGTTTGGATTCATGGAGGAGGCCACACAATGGGTGGCGCTGCAGATCGCCGCTACAACCAGTCCTTTATCGTTCAGCAGGCTGCCGAAGCCGACATGCCAATCATTGCGGTGTCCGTCCACTACAGACTCAGTGCCTGGGGCTTCTTATTCGGCAAGGAGGTCCAAGAGAATGGCCTTGCAATGCTCGGCTATCGAGACCAACGTCTGGCGTTGCGCTGGGTTCAAGAAAACATCGAAGCTTTTGGAAGCGATCCAGCTCGTGTGACTATTCAAGGAGAGTCTGCTGGAGGAACATCAGTTGGAGCACAAGTAGTCGCATTCGGTGGCAGGGACGAAGGCCTATTCTCCCGGGCAATCGCGCAATCCGGGTTTGCAAGTGCGCTTGTGCCATATCCGAGCGTGGCGGCTTGGGAAACAGTGATTGCGAATATATCTTCTGCTGTTGGCTGCCAGGGGAATTCGAGTGTGCTCGACTGCCTTCGGAAAGCTCCAACGGAGCAGCTCAACGCTGTCTTCAACTCGACAACCACCAGTGGTGCCGCGTACGGGGTCGTTATCGATGGCGATTTCATCGCAGGGGACCCCAATACTCAGCTGGATCAAGGACAATTCCCACACGTACCGCTTCTAATCGGATGTAATACCGACGAAGGTGCCAGTTTCAGCTCAAGCGTGAACACGACTGCTCAGTTTTTGGCATACATTGCTGGGATGGGATATGATAATGCCACTGTGCAAGACTTCGCCATTCTCTATCCCGACATTCCGGAGATCGGTATTCCAGCTACCATTTCTCGACGGCCAGACGCCACTATCGGATTGCAATATAAACGATCGAATGCCATCGCGGGCGACATGCGACAACACGCGAAGCGACGCTTTACAGCTCAGAGTTGGGCAAAAGCTGGCGTACAAGTTTACTCGTACCGCTTCAACGTCCTGGCAAATGGCGTGCCATACATTCAAGGCAGTCCGCACTTCCAAGAGGTGGCCTTCGTCTTCTACAATACTGAAGGGCTTGGATATCCGCAAAATGGCAATCCGAACCCGTTGGGTGGAAGTGAGCGCGAGAAATATCTCGCACTCGCGCTGCAGATGACTAGATCGTGGATCAGCTTTGTCAACTTTGGAGACCCGAACCGGCAGCTGGGGGGTGAGTTATACAACCCAAAAGCGCACGAGGCGTCTACTGACAACTTTTATAGTCAAAGCTGAGCACTGGCCAGTCTATACCCTTGACGATCAAAGAAATTTCGTCTTCGAGCAGAACGTAACATCTCACGTTGAGCTGGACTACTACAGAGCCGAAGGAATCCAGTATATGAACAGGCTGGCTTTGGCGAGAAAGGGTAGCAACTGCACAGGCCTCGTTGCATGCGGCGCAAGTGATCTGAGTTAGGCCGAGGGCAGTCGTGCTTATGGATGTACGGCTGGAGGAGATTCAAACGCTACATGGATCTTGTGTAAGTCTGAGGTATGCGCTCGGATCGATTCGTGGCGACGCGATGTGAGGGACATCAAGTGCCGACTGCTGCTACTATTCTCCATTTGGAAGCTTCCACAGGCTGTGCAGTGAGGAATGCAAGAAGGAGTGCTAAATGTAGTTGCGCACGGGCCTGGTTATCCACCCAACTTTCTCCCGGAGTTCCACCGAATCCGTGCGGCTGCATAGGGTGTGCAACTCCAGAGGACTTGTCTGGGAACTTAAGCAAGAAGGCCATTGGGTTCCTCCTTGTTATTCTGAATTCCCGTCTAGCTTCGACACTCGTTTGATCGACCACCTTGCTGTTTCGTTCGTCCTTGTCGTCGGCTTCGAGTAACGATCTTACCTCGCCCATTGAGCGAGGCGTACAGATCCATCAGCAGGCCAAAATGATGGATCCCCAAGTAACAGTGCTGGTCGTCATTGTCGCTGCCGCTGCTGCCGTGCTTCTGGGCTGGGCAGCGACCCGCTTCTTCATTCCTCATACTACAACTCGAGACACCGAGAACGCCAGCAACGAGTTCAGTCAGGCGCAGTATATGCGCGAAGTGCGTTTGCGCAACACAGAAATGCTTGCCAAGCAGTATGGCTATGGACCACGCGATCTGGTATGTAGTCTTGGTTTCTTGCTGCTCGGCAAATACTGAGGTTGTGGCTAAGGGCCAGATGAGAGCGAGCTCTTACACGGAACAATCTGATTGAAGTGACTGGTCAGAAGACTGCGTGTGCTTCAAGTCGGAGTCTCAATCGCATTTCTAAGCGCTAACTCGTGCCCAGGAGCGCAGCAGACAAGTCATATCGGGTGATCGCTCAGTACTCTGACCCGAACGCCTGTCTCGACATCGACGAAATAACGACTGATACGAATATCATATCGACCAGCAGCTTTGTTGACCCGTATGCCGAAATCGTGCACTCGCTGGTGCTCAGGTGGGAGGACAGAATCATCGATGTATAGATCGCAGCTACGGACATTGAAGGATGTGGCAACACAAGGTGATGGCAGACCGAGTCCTTCTTCTTCGATTGATACCAGTCGGCAGACGACCTCGGAAGCTGACTGAGATCCCCACATGGACTCTTTCAATGGCGCTCGGGTCAAAAGAGACAAAGCTTTGCGGCGGATGGATGGAATGCGGCATTTGACAGCGACAAAGATCAAGGCAGGAACAGTTCCGACCTCAAAGGTGAACGTCGAGCGCTCATTCTTTGCAAGAAATACTTCTGACAATCGAAGAATCTCTGCGAAACTTTGCGTGCAATTGTCAAAGGCACGTTCCTCGTCCGTCGGCCAGGCCTGCAGCCACGTAATGATGAATTGGTAATTGATCAATAGCGCTGCTGCGGTTGCGTCCTCTTTCGGATGGATGCGTTTGAAACACTCGTGCCAGCGCTTCAGGCGGGAAAACAGCTGCTGACGTCTGTCATTGATAGCCTGAGCGTCGCACGGAAAATGTCGGTCGCCTAGTTTCATGGTAGCTCTTTGCTCAACGGTGATGTCGCCGTGCTCTAAGGCGAGGTCAAACAGATCTTCAGACATTCCTCCCAAAATCGCTGGAGAATAATGTTGCTGGTGATCGTGTTCGGTGTTGTCATGGCTTCCATTGGGTTCATGCAGGTCTGCATACCATTCACCCAAGTTCGTTGTATAACCATTTTCAGGCAATTCACGAGGCCTCGGCGGTGGCGGAGGCAGATCCTGAAACTCATAGTCGTTCAGCGAATTGTTCGCAAATGCCGGCATGCCGCTGGAGACGCCATTTGAGAGCGCTCCTCTGCGGTGGCAATTTGCAAGTCGTAGCGTTGCGTGGTTCTCTCCGAGCAGGCGGAACAGCATATTTCGCGCCTCGGCGACAGTCGAAAACGCCCCCGCATCGTGAGGAGACGTCCCAGCCCATTCTTCCACATCGTGCTCAGCTGGATGACCCATCAGCGCACCAGAAACAGCAATTCGTGCAAATATCTGCCTGATCGCATCATACGAAGAACAGCTCATGCCCTCAGGACAACTCGAGAACTGTCGCATCAGGGTAGCACCTGTAATGAACAGACTGACGCCACCAAATATGTTGTCCCTAATGATCTCGATACAGAAAAAGAGAGTACAGGTCAGCATGGCCAAAAGTGGAGTTGCACTGCCGTCGCCAATTTTCTTCCGGAGCCGCGAGATGGCTCGGTTGTAGTGTTTCAGAGCTTTCGAGTGATTTCCGTCAAGAGGCCGCTGCACCAGCGACGGGGGCACACCATTCGCGTTTTCACGGTCATCTGAACCCACGAGAAAGCTTTTCATGAATTGTGGGTGCTCATACAGTGTCGATAGAGCCAAGAGTGAGTCCAAAATCAGGGGTTCCTGATGAGCGATCTGAAGCACATGGCCACACCAGAAGTCCTTGTCCAGATTCTGAGCGAGTCGTGGAGCTGTGTGGGATAAGAAGTAACTGAATGTCCGCTTCTCATCGTCGCCCAGTCCGAGATTGCGGGCAATGCATCCATTGATGACGCTTGTACTGTCGACACTGGACGGCCTTTCGGCCAGTTCGGCATAGCCACACTGTCGTCCAGTCGATGTACAATTTTGGCGAGGTTTAGCCTGATCGCACCTGATGCGGCGCGCCTTGCAAGTAGTACACCCACCCCTGGATTTCTTCAGACCCAAACGACCTCTCTTCTTGCGAGCAGCCAGGAGATTGGCCTCCACGGCAGCTCGCCATGTCGCGTCCTGCACGGGAGACATTGCTCAGATTTGGCGCATTGCATGTGTGCGGTTTGCATCTCGTTGGGCGTGCCTGGCAGAACGTGTATGTCGCTGCGCAGCATGGCTCCTCCCGCATTTTTACGGGTCGCGTCTCGTGGCGGGAAATAGACTCAGCGGCAGAAGTCCTGACAGACAACATCGAACTCGCAATATGATTTCACGACAGCTACAGACTCTCTTGCTCGAGGTCTCTCTGGCCACGAATGCAACAGAATGAGAGAGTCGCCAGAGCGTGGAGCCTGCTCGGTATTAGCCGAATCTGGAAGGCTGCCACTGCTGTGATTCGGGAGCTCAGATGAAAGTTCATTCAAGATTGACGAGCTCGGCACAAACCGGAGAGCTGATGTACGAGCCGTGAAAGTCGGTGGGTGTTCTCTTCCTGTGCTCGAGCGAAGCAAGAACAGCGAGAGGAGGAGAGATGTCTCCGATCTGGTCTGGTCCCACAACCGCCCAGCCTGGACACCCACAGGCAAATGCCATGGCACGAAATGACACCGACCGGACGATCGGAATCGCATATGCTTTCTGCACCATTGCATGGCATTTGGCATCTGTAAGCTCTAGCAAGCCGGTCCTCAAACCATGCACGGAGTGTTGCAAGTGGCGCGATCCACACTAACTAGGTTGCTCAACCTCGAGACCTCGGCCTCCAGGAGCATCTCGTGGAATGCCAGCTCATCTCCCTCCCTCTGCTTTTCTCTCTCTCAACATTGCTTTCACCAGACTCGACTGACTGTCCAGGAACACACACTCAAAGCCTATGGAATTCGTTGCTGAATTCTTCAGCCTTCTACTCAAGGCAATTCGTTAGACGAGTTGACCTGCTCTACGTCACCAACCAAACTCGGCAACAATATCGTGCAAAAAACCAAAGAAACAGTGTCAGAAAGACACGCCAGAAACGAGTCCAAGTGAGATCTTGCAAGCAGGCTGCGACCATGACTCAAGGATCACTCATCAGCTCCGCCAACGGCACTTCCAACGGTGTGACCAATGGCGCCAAGAAGCCATTCGAGAAGGACTCTCGTCTGAGCACTCAGTCGGCCTACGACCTATCCGTCAACGGCCTTGGCGACTTGGTCGCATTCGAAGACACTCCCGCAGGACTCTGCATCGTCTCCAAAGTCGACCTGCCCGCGGGAGCTCATTTTGCGTACTTGACCAGCCACGAACCTCAACCAAAGGCCAGCTGGAAGACCATCCAGACTTCAGCAACCACTCATACCGACCCACAGAGTGCGTTGCTTTACATGAACCATTCTTGCGCTCCGTCGTTGGAAGTGCACACGTATGCACCTGACGAGAACGGGAATTATCCTCAAGCTCCCCTACAAGGAGAATTGAATGGCGAGATCGCTCATTTGAACAAGAGCGTGGGACTTGCCGGAGAAGTCAAAGTCGCGAGAGATCGTGCGGTGAAGAAAGGCGATAGCTTGACCTTCTTCTATCCTTCGACCGAATGGAAGTTTGATCGTTCCTTTGACTGTCTGTGCGGAGCTGGCGAGAGCGTCTGCGTCGGAAAAGTGGAAGGTGCTTACTCTATTGCGAATAAGGACTTGGGCCGTTGGTTCTTCAATGATCACATCCTGGAATTGGCGAAGAAGAGAGATGGAGAGTAGCGACGTCGCTGATGAGTGTCGATGAGAGCCACGTGCTCCAACGCTTTGGAGCGATTGGATGGTACACACTGATTTGCGATGAGATGCTGCTTGATGGTCAGACTTCAACACTGACATGCGGTCGTTACACACATACTTGGCGAACTTCAACATAGCTTAGGCTGATATATAAACGAATGGAAGTGCCTTGGCCACCCCATGAAGTCGCAACATACTTTCAAGACTTCTCCATATCAGGAAGTCGAGTCCCGTGTGCATGACCAGTCATGACTCTCTCACGTGCCATGGCGGTCTCCCACGAAGAGCCACGAGCATTGGGAAGGAAGCATCAACCAGCTCAAGCGCCAGCAGTAATACTCCTCACAGCCCCGCTCCCCACATCCAATCTCTTAAATCCTCCCTCCACCTTCACCACCTCCTGCAACTCCACCATCCTCTTCTGATCACCCACAGGATCTTTCTGCTCCCTCTCGGCCTCCCACCCCTCCACAAAAGCATTCGTATAATTCATCTCAAACCCTTCCTCCAACACACCCAACCTCTTCCCATACTTGGTAACCTTCTCCCAATCCCTCTCCACATTGCTCAAATCCTTTGAGAAATACGCAAAACTCCTCTCGAAAATCTTGCGATTCAACGGCGTGCCCATGGCCGGTTTGCAATCCACATATTCCCTCCACGCTTGCTCCGGCTCCGCGAGGACGAAGTCGGTCGCGCGTTTGACGGCTCGCATGAACGACGCCACTTGGCCCGGGTGCGAGGTCACAAAGTCGGCGTTGCCGATGTACAGGATCGAACAGAAGCAGCAGCAGCCCAGCTCGGCGAGTTCGTCGATGCGGAGCATCTGGACGTCGGATTTCGGACGGCCATGGGCGGCGAGCCATTCTTCCAACTCGACCATTTGGACGTTCTCCAGCCCGATTCCCGCGTCGATTTCGCCCGTCGTGATGGCGCGGGAGACGTTCATGCCGCAGCGCACGGCGGTGTAGTCGGATGGCTGCATGCCGTAGTGGGACGTGAGTTCGTCGATTTGGATTTTGCCGAATTCGCCTACGTAGCCGATTTTTTTGCCTTTGAGCGTGTGGAAGTCAGGGGTGATGCCGCTGGATTTGAGATAGACGAGGCCCGTGAAGGGCTCGTTGAGGAGGGAGCCGATGGAGAGGATGGGGAAGTTGCGGGCTTTGGCTGCCAGAGTGTGAATCATGGCTTTGAAGCCTAGGTCGACTTTGCCCGAGCCGATGATTTCGGTGACATCCTGGGGAGGTATCAGTGGAGTGATTGAATCGGGGGAGAAGAGCGTCTCGCACGCTTGGGTCGTTGGGCTCCAAAAGGGCGACTTTGATATTCTCATCCTTGAAAAAGCCTTTGGCTTGGGCGAGGTACAGAGGAGCGTGATATGGGGTAGCGTGCCTTGTATCAATTAGTTTCACTGAGCCCACGCCCCGGGGCCAGGGTTTCTATAATCTACCAGTTGGTGAGGAACGTGATCTTGTCAGTAGACATCTTGATCTTCGTTCACGGTGGTAGCGATGATGCTGCTTCAGTCAATACAATTCGTTCTCTGACAAGGCAGAGAAGGGGGAAAACTAGAAGCATGTCCCTCAGACGCAGGAATTATCCTGTTCAGGTTCGTACGGTATGATCTCAGAACGAACGTCCGCCTTGTCACATTCTCTGGAGAAGCGACTGGCAAAGACATTCGAACACCCGCATGCATCTTCGTGATGATGTGTAGCTGTACGGTACCTTGATCATAATGCGTAGACCACGCAGGTATCCTTGCGGCGGAGCCGACTTCCATTTTGCCGATTGTCGTACCGGTTGACTTGTTGAACTTTTGGTTGAAGTGCAGGCACAATATTTCCGTGATGTGGTGGGAAGGAGAAGGAGAGGTCTCCAGGTGTTGTGTCGTGCTTTTCAATGACTGGCTGTGTGCTGGCGGCGGGGTAGTTCTGAATGGAAGCGCTCATGTTGACACACCACAGCTCCACCAGAGGTGTTACAGTTTTTCCTAGAGCAGCTCGAGCAGGGTAGCTCTGGACCCGTTCTTGTTGAGATGCACAGCTGCGTTGTCAAAATCAGCTGGACCGACGTGTCTTCGAAAAGTATCGGGGATATAAGTAACAGCGGAACCGAATCGTTTGCATTTGTGCTCCCACGCGCATCGTCACTCATAAGCATGTGTATCATAGACCCTCATAAGAATTGCCGCCGCAGGAACAAAAAAGAATAACCGTTTACTCATCCTCCACAATCACCGGCAGGCTGTCAAATACTACCTGATTGAACTCATAATGCACCATGAAGCCACTCTGCAGCAGGCGCTTGAGGGCGTTGAGTCGTTGCAACTTCCACCATTTGTCAATGGTCATCTTGCCTCCACCATGTATCGTAACTTTTAGTCTTGATCCATACTCCCGGCCATCCTGGTCGAGAGCTGTGCTGTATCGAGGCCCTCTCGTGGGCTTCTCTACTGTAGCGAGGATGTCGTTGAACTCCAAATGCAATTGCTTGCGATCCCTCTTCGACACGCGCTTTGAAGAGGCCTTTGCGATCTTCTCCAAAATCTGCTCGAGATTGTGCTGTTGTCTGTACACGGTGTAGCGCTTGATCATCCGTGGGCCTTTGGCACCATCCTCCCCATCAGATGCTGGTTCATCGTCTGATTCGGCCTCGGTGTAGCTCTTCTCGTACAAGAGAGCAATGTTGATACCAGCGGCGATTTGCACGCCCACATCGCTGCTTTCGAGCTGATCGACGAAGGTGTCCATGGCTGGCTCTGTCATCTCCTCCATGTCGTCCATCTGAGTGCACAAGAAACCCCATTCTTCGAGGGCGGCCACGACGACGTCTGCGTTGTCTGTCTCGTCAATGACGGCACCATCGGTGGAGGCAATGTCCAAGAATAGATCCATGATCTCTTCCGTCTCTTCCAGCGTGGCGCCGCCGTAAAATGTTGCCACGCTCAGTGCGCGGACAGCAGCGGTCTTTGCGTTGGGATGTTGCGAGTCGTTGATGGTCCGCTTGAAGGCGTCTGCCACTGCATCGTAGATGGTCTCGGATGGCTCGGTGATGATGATCAGGGCCAAAGCCTGGAGGGCCAAGACCACCTCACGCTCGCTCTGACCCGCCTTGACGCTCTTCAAGAGCGCAGCCACGACCTCATCGGCGCGTGGCTGCAATTGTTGTTGGGCAAAGTGGCGGGTCAGGATCAGATTAAAGCCGCTCATGTCATTTTCGCGGCCTTCAATGGAGCTCCGTTTGCGGTCGGTGATGGCGTTGATCCGATCCTCCAGAACGGCGATCCAGGCATCGGAGACGTCGTCGTACTCGGCAGGCGGGGCCACGAGGGCGTCGATGCT
>ANSM01001613.1:0-11772 GCA_000347735.1 Cercospora canescens BHU | reverse complement strand
CCCGCAGGAGGCGGGCTGTGTGGTGTGCTGGCCGAGGGTTGTGGTTTCTCAGCGAGCCCTCTCGGCTCCTGGCTGGCATCGGACTTGGCTCTTCGCCTTCGCTTGAAGGGCCATATGGACATGACGGTCGCACGAAGATGTGGTCGGCGACGCGTCTCTTCGCATCCCGATGGCACAGAGGTGGTGGCAGGGTCACGGCCGGGCCAGTGAGTGTTGGTTGGGCGGAGTAGGGACGGAGGCGCGAGCTCGCTCACGAGACAGCGTCAGTCGGTATTCACGGGCAATGCGTGTGGCTGAATCTGAAGCAGCGAGGGCGATGGGTAGCGCAGAGTAAGATGCAACGCGCGGACTGCGCAGGTGCCAGTGTGGGCGCTATGGCGCTGATGGCAGACGGGACGCTCGATTGGCCACCGAGGATGGACGGGGTCAAATTGCGGCGGCCGATGGTTCGTCGTGAGGGCAGCAGAGCCGCAAGTGAGCAGGAAATGAGTGACGGAAAGGTGATTTGCAAGAGTCGAGGAGGAAGGGCAAGAAGGGATGCAAGGGCACGCTCGGCGTTGGGAGGAAATACGAAGGTGCAGAAGCAAAGCAATGATGACTGCTCTGCTCTGCTCTGCTGTTCTGCTTCTGATGACCGAGCCAGACCGCTGCACGAAGGGATTAGCCGCTTTAGCAGCACGACGCAGCAAAGCTAACTCGCCAACGAAGCCGCGACTGACCTGCTGTCATCCGCCGTCTGGATGTGCATGCGCTTGTCGATGTTGTTGTTGTTGTTGTTCTGTTGTTGCTGCTCTGCTCTCCCCTGCTGTGCTCTGCTGTCCATGTGTCCCGCAGGCCATGCAGACACGACGACCACTGCCGAAACAAGTGTCAGTCGTGGCTCCGCCAACCTCTCTGCCATTGGCCCATCCGCAGCTTCGTGGCGCTTCGTGGCGCTCGCTTCTTATCGACGCCTCCCGCCAACACGTCCATGGGGTCTGTTGGCGGAACACCTCCATCAATCACCACACTGCCGTATGATGAGCAATCGCTGGTGACGCTCCTCCACCGCCCACGCGCTCCCGCTCCACCTCGCACCGCAAATTTGTGCGCTGTACCTGCTTTCTCTACTCCACAGCATCGTCGCTCTGCATATGCGGCATCCATCCACGCGCATGCCGACTATTGATCCCGATGCAGCTAGCAGTAGCCCTGTCGTGCCTTCGAAAAAAGCACAAGTCATGAAGCACACCAGACGAGCTCCACCACCATCGTCATCGCCGCTCAGGATAGCAACCGTTACCCACTTCCTCGGTCTGCTAATTTATCGCACTCCATCACTTTCGGATTCTGGACTGCGTTCCATGCGAGCATGATGTGGATCGCCAATTTGGAAGAGACTCGAACATCTCCTGAAACAGATCCTGTGCTGTCCATCCCACGACACCTGCGCACGGCCTTGGCGCAACGCCCGAATGCGGTGGCAGTGTTCCGACCAACGCATCTGCACCTGTACCTCACCTGGGAGATGTTGAAATTGGCCTTGCCACAAGCTCTACCGTCGTGCCTGCTTTCACAAGGACGGGCCCGTGACACGCGTGCACGTTGCCACCCCGAACAGCGCTGGTCCTTGCCATCCGCCCCATGCCATGTGCTCTTCAGATCGCTGCAGAATCGAATGTGACCGGGTCAAAGTCGCCTGCGCCGTCCATGTACACGTGCGCCGTCACCTGAGTGTATTGCCAATGTCTCAACCACATCGCACCCACCGTATCGCACGTCGAGGGTCGAACCATGCTGGTCGCGCGCTGTTGGTTGCGCACGTGTCAATGTATAGAGCATTTCTCAAGTCGCCTGTCCCGCATTGCCATACCCGGCCCAAGTGGGCAAGCAGCGCTGCAGCAGTATCCAATCTCTCCACAGACAGCCATTGACCCACACATCTCAGAGCGTAAAATGCCTTCCAGTGGTCGTGGCCCGCGCGTCCGATCTCAAAACATAAACAACGAAGAAACCATCGGTAAAGGGCTTGAGACAAGCACACGTAATGTTTCCCCGCGATAGTCAACTTGGCTTGACCAAGATCTCACGCGTCGTTGTGTGGATGCGCGTCTATCGTGCTGAACAACAACGCGGCCTTGCTCGGCATCCAGCATCGCGACGCACTTTTGTTCAGCCGGCTGTTCCATGCGGCAGCTACTGATTTGGCACAAAGCCATTGAGCCACGTATTCAGCACTTCTACATACTCTCATCAAACTAGGTCAGCCTGAGCACATAATCACATATGATGTGATCGTCGAACTCTTCATGAATCCGTATTTAGCCGTTAGTTAGCTCGCCCTCTGCAGCTTTCGCATCAAGCTTGCACAAAGCATCACAAGTCTTCAAGCTGGGGCGTTTCAGACCCGTAGCTACAGCCGTCTTTTCCTCATCATCATACCACACCCTTCGGCTTTCCGTCTGTCGCTTTCCCTCCAATGTACTTGTACACGACCGAGAAATCCTTTCCCTTCAACTCCGGGATCCCCTCGACCGCCGTGTAAATGTCCTTCGCCTGCGTGCCGAGCCGCGGGAGAATGTCATATTCTGCCGCAGCTTGCATCGCCAGCTTCAAATCCTTCAACATCAGCGCCGTGCCAAACCCTCCCTCGTAGCCTCTGCTCGAAGGAGCGGTCTCGATGACGCCAGGATGCGGGTTGTTGACCTCGGACGGCCAGCATTTCCCTGTGGCCGTATTGATCATGTCTGCGAGGGCTTTGGGATCCAGACCCCATTGCACGCCCATGTTCATGGCCTCGGCCGTTGCGATGTTGTTCAGTGCGAGAAGGTAATTGTTTGCGAGTTTGCCTTTCAAGCCACTAGTCTGTGGGCCCAAATGCACGACCCTTTTACCCATCATCATGAGAATCTCTGTTGCGCGATCCACGAGTTCGGGCGCTGCGCCCATCATGAATGTGAGAGCTCCTGCCGACGCTCCTACCACGCCGCCAGACATGGGAGCGTCGATGAATTTGCCTTGGCCTGATGATGTGGTGGCGTTGGCCACTTCGGCTGAGGAGCGGACATCGATTGTGGAGCAGTCGATGAAGAGACGTTCTTGAGTGTTGGGACTTTCGGTGAGAAGCGTGGGAGGACGGAGCATGTTGCGGAAAACGTTTTGGACGTGGTGAGGTTCGGGGAGAACGGTAATGATTGTAGTCTGTTGAGCACGCGACATCGTTAGCTACCGCTGCCACCAATGTAGTTGTGAAATAGGAAGGCATGGAGGTCGTCTTCAGAGGATTGGCTTTGTTTTGTAGGTAATCAGTGTAACAGCTTCCGCTGCACTTAGATCATACAAATGATAAGGATATAATACAATTCATCATGTGGCTGCGTGATCAGTATAGAAAATGGCCTGGACTCACCGCGTTCTCTGCCACCTCTCGCACATCCTTGGCTGCTGTGACTGGTCCGGCGCTGCCGAATTCCTCGACGAACTGCTTCGTTATTTGCTCGTTTACATCGTTTATGAACATGGTGTCATCCTTCTGGATCTTCGTGCGCAGGTTCTTGGCCATTGGATATCCTGAGCAGAGCCTCGTCAATCACCCTGCAGCATGTGGTGGAGCTCGAGAGCTCGTTTACATACCCATTCGACCCAGCCCGATAAAGCCATAGCTGGCCTGAAGCCTGCCTACTGTTGCGAAGCTCCTTCGGCTCGTGGGACCAGCCACAGAGCTGACAGCTTGTCGAGCTGCTTGTATCGTCTTCGTCCTCATCGTGCTGGACTCGTGTGTGCGGTGATTGAAATGGGCAGAAGCTTGTCGACGTCAGCCCACCATGCTACCTCCTGAATTGGGATCTGCAAGCAGGTTCGCGGGCAAGAGTCAGGAAGGAAGATAGTAGAGAAGTGAGATGTCACTGAAACACGAGCAGAAGAGCAGACGAGGCATTGCCCTCGGCTGCGGCATGATGCACGCGGCGAAAATCGGTGATCTTGGGAGGAAGGGGACGAGAGGTTGGAGCTTTGAGCCTCAGCTACTCCACATCACTCCACAGAACCTCCGCACAAGCGGAGCCGAACGGATCCGTGCGGCTTAAGACGCGAGACATTTTGCTCTGTTCTTGCGGAGGACATCCTTTGGCTCCAACGAAGTAGTATTGTTATATTTGTATACTCTGGAGTGAAGTTTTCTCGTTAGTACAAGTCTCGTCTCTTCGTCGTCCCAGTCGGCTTGATGCATCACATCTTTACAATAGCCTTGAATTACCGCATTAGTATTCACTCAAACGTACAATGCCGCTTCAATCTTCGGGCTTCCAAACCTCCTCCGCCCACGCAGAGGGGTTCAATTCTAGAGGACCAGCGAGCGTCCCCGTGCGTGGCACTCTACCCTCTCCAGGTTCCGGCAAACAGATCCATTCCCTCAGACAGCCCGGCACATCCTCCTTGGAATGGCTAATGACAAGAAGAGCCTGGTCTGATGACAGTCCTTCGAAAATCACCCTGCCAATTCGCGAGATCATGCTCTGTTGCGGGTTCCGATTTCGAGTTGAGCTGCTTCCTTCGTCACCACGGTCACTGGGCAGCACCATGTGCTCGCCATGCGACAAGTAAAGCAAAGCCTTATCCCTGACCTGCTCATCAATGCCACTCAACGCTTCATCCAGGATTACAAGGTCCGGACTCGCCATGATAGCTCTCAAGAAGAGTACAAGGCGTTGACTGGAAAAGCTCAAATCACGAAAGCGAATCTCTTCTGCCCACAGAATATCCGTGTCATCGTACGTCCGTTCTCCATAGACTTGCACTGCAGTCACGTTCTTGGTCTGTTCTTGCGCCCGGGATCTCACGACTGGTTGAAAGGCTTCAAGCAGCGTCTCCCCTTTGTAACTGGGATTCAGTTCGCGTGTGAACCACCTCAGCATTGCGTCAACGCGTCGATCAGAGTCGGCTGTCAGCTTCGGTTTCGCCATCGGAGCATCTGCCCATGCGGACTCGATGGCGCGTCGAATTGTCAGGTTCTTCGGGAAGAAAGCATGAACTTCCGGACTGGAATGTCCCATGCGTTGCTGTAAATCGAAGAGGCTGATCCCCTGTTCCCCCGGTGCTGGTAGTCGTGAGCGTCCGAAAAGCTTGATGGGCAGGCTGTATGTTTGTGGGTGATCGGATGTTATCAGACTCAACATCGTGGTCTTTCCACTGCCGTTTGGCCCAAAGATGCCACATCGCTGTCCTCGATGCAAGCTCCACCACAGACCAGATTTCTCCTGGCCGTCCACAGTCTGTGTCCAATCGCCCAAGACGGTCTTATCGCCGTAGGTCACTTTCACGCCTCGCATCTCCACGAGAGGTTCGCCAGGTGGCAGGGCCGGCGAGTTCTTTTCGAAACCGTCTTTGCTCAGCACTGCCACGTGTCGCTCGGATGAACTTGTACCATCATTGATGATAACCCCAAACTCTTTGGGCCTGTGGATAGTTATGTCGTTCTTGGGACCATGCGCGACGACTTCCAGGTTTGCATTGGCAACGACCAGGTGCGTGATCCAGTCTGGTATTCCATCCTCCGGTCTCAAACTGAAGACTAGTCTCGGGCTCTGTTCCTCAGCAAGCTGCTTCAGCAGATGTGCCATGTACCGTGAGGTGTTGGGATCCAATCCCATGAATGGACCATCGAGGAGCAGTACTTCCGGTTGCGACACAAGTGCTTTCGCGATTCGTGCACGTCTGGTCTGCCCGTTCGATAGATTTGCCACTGGCATCTGCAGTAGATCTCGCAATTTCAGGCGATCGAGCACACGTTCCAGAGTCGCCTTCTCCTGCTCAGTCTGCTCATGTTCGAGCGCGTTGAGTTCGGTGTGTCCAGTCAGGTAGTCGTACACCGTGAAGTCTGTTTCCTCGCGTCGACTTTCATACCGGGCACTCAAGTACGCTCCTCGGACGTTGGTCCCGCCGACACTACTGCCGCGCTCGGCATCGAATCCCACGTACTTGATCGCATGTTGTGGAGCTCGAGACTGCTCGGTCAAATGAGGATAGGTCCTTGCTCCAGGAGGTATACATATGTGCTGAGCAGCAAGGATCTGGAGAAATGTAGTCCTGGCTAATGACGAAGGAGATAGGACTGCCCAGTACTGATGTTTGCCCTCTGGTCCTTCGCGAGTGGGTAGCCGAAAGTCGAGCTTCGAGAATAATGCGGAATTTGTTCCTGGCGCGTCTGTTTCTGAGGGATATTTCCGATAGAATGTGCCCTTCTCTATCCGGATAATATCTCGTGCGCTACGAGACGAGCGGCATGCATGGTAACGTCGACATTGCAGTGCCTTCACAGCCAGCCGCCTCCACATCTCCTCAGCAGGACAAATACGATGAAAAGGTAGTAGCTAGAGCTACCGCCACGATGCTCGCCATTGACAGTCATCCACTCCAGGTTTCGGCGGGTCGGTCCGAGAGATGACGACTGGAGATACAGCTTCATCCTTGCAGTGGCAGCTCCGCTTTCGCTGCTACTCTTCACCGAGGCCTGTGACCTGAACCTCGCAACATCCGGTCATCATGTTCTCGACATTGCAACCAACCAGGCCACAGGTGAGAAATACATCCTAGAATGTGAAATTTTGCATATCACCGCTTATCACAAGTACAGGTCAGCCAGCAGCGACCACAGAATCCACTGTATCAACAACAGACACGAGCCAACCACACAGAAACGCCCAACCCAGAGCTCGCACGCACTCCAAGAAACCAAATCGAAGCCATGCCTCCGAATCAGACAACTCCACATCCTTTGACCCAACCTTTGCCGCTATACAATCCTGCCACGATGCACCCAGTGTTCTTCATGAATAGTTGGCGAAAGACGCCCTTCCCACTGCCGGTCAACCCCGCTATATCCCCGGTCGCTGCCGGATATGTGTTTCCACAAGCTCGGTCGAATGGCGGCACGAAGCTTTGAGACACGAAAGAGATGGATATCTGTGCCTTCGATCAGTTATGTGTGCTGAGTGAAGCGGAGCAGCAGGACATGGCATACGGGGATAGCATGGGAAATGGTGTCACCAATGGCTATACGAGTCATCGGATCCATCAGGACTATGAGATCTCGTAGGCGAGCTAGTCGAGGACTCTGCAGCAGAGGTCGGCATCGCGCGAAGAGCAGCCCGAGCGACCCCGTAGACCACGCCTCTGCGACAACGCTGGCAAATACTCTCCAGAATTTGCCGGAAGAATTGGGTAACACACTGATCGCAGCATGCCGCGACATTTGTGTTAATATCTCGCAGTGAACGGCACAGGGCAATACTTCCATCGTCCTGGTGTGAGCCTCGACCCCCAGTCGTTGAGGCGGCTCTGTCGCATTGTATCACTGGACCTTGGATGGTGTGACCACATGTGAGTCGCGTGCTGAGAGATTGACACATCTCGGTCCGACTTCAACGCAGGCTGGGAGTGAGCGATGAGAGGTGGATAGCTGATGCGCGCTGAAGGGTCTCGTTGCGGTGATGGGCCTGGAAAAGCAGCCTTGCCATTGATGAGGGCAAGAGGCGTCAAGGAGATCACACCGACCAAGCAAACCAGGACTGATCAGAATCATTCCTACCAGGAACACATGCAATTGCCACATAGACATCAATCACCCGTCGCAAGGAAGATACGCCACGTGGTGCGTCACAGAAAAGGCAGAATTGCGAGGTTCATCACAAGACTGCGACGATCGCCACCAACCTTCCAAGTACAACAGTGCTCTTGTCTCGCCGTTTTGAGTGCATCACAATTCGAGATGTTATCTTGATACCGTGGCAAAACAAGATGCCAGCACAAAAAAGGCTCACATCTCGCTCTGAAAGTCACGACATCGTGTAGCTACACATGAGACAAGGCGTATTTGCAATCTTTACTGTGTGATTGCTCCAACGATACCACTCTCGATTCGCCTGACAATAGCATCACCGGGACACCTCGTGGAGAATGTGCATTGTCACATGATGCATTATTCCTAGCTCATTGCTTTCCAACGCTGACCGGAGCTTCAAGTCTGCCGAAAAGACGTGTAGATATGTACAAATGTACACGATACCAACGCCTATATCAGATATCCATCATTCAGTTGCTGACATTTGGGATCCTCGCACTTTGCACAAGAGGGTAGTTGTTGCCCTGCCCAATGGTAATGTTGGCATAGTACACCTCCACCAAAGGACTCGACGAAGCACCAGTCAACGAGAAATGTGCTCCCTGGATGATGGTCGATCCCTCCTGCGCGGTGGCGGGGATGTGGACGATGTGGGTGATGTTTTCCAAGGTGTTGGAGAGATCTATACGAGACGGCCAAGTCGTCAGTCAATCGATTCCCGTTACGTGAAACATCAAAGGAGCGAAGAGGATGGAGCGAATCATACCTTGACCGAGGATCTTGGTGCTGATGTGGGTGCCCAATGATCCGAGATCCGCGCTGTTTGTTGGAGAAATACCAAAGGAGATGGCGACATCTTCAATCGTCTGGGAGAAGTTCTCGGTCTGGATCAAGATGGTGACATCGGTGTCTGGTGCGGCGGTGTTTGGCGCGTAGAAGCCGACGATGCGGGCTTGAGTGGCGGCGAGCAGAGTCGCGGCGGAAGCGAGGATAGAAGCACGCATTTTGAATATTGGGGCTTGGTTGGGAGGGTGGTTTGGAATTGGGTTGTATGTGGTGAGGTGAGGTGATGTTCGAAGAAAGTTCAGATGAGAGGAGAGTCTGGTCTTATTCTTGTCCGAGCCTCCTATAGACCAGCGGTGCCATCCTGGTAATCAACGATGACCCCGGCATGCTCGGTGCGTACACCCATGCGTCGGCAGTCTATTTCAACATCGCGCTATGTGCCCTTGTAATCACGTCCGGCTGTTGCAACCCTAACGTCTCCTGAGAGCCGCACAATTACTACATTAGGGTGGCACGCTTGTCTCGGTCAGGCTTCGGGCTGTGTCGATTCTCGGGTGCCGGGTTCGATCGTGAGACCATCATGTTGTGGTGTGATGCTGAACACGAGCTTACCAGCTATAGAGTGTCAAAGATAGCAAAAAGGTTCAAGCCACTGAGTTGTCAGTACGTCATATTGTGGATGTACGGGCTTGGATGCTCGTATCGGCGTGCAGCACGCAATTGTCCCATCTATATGACCATCTGGTGACGTAGAGTTAGGGAACAAGAGAAATGTGTGATCAGTCTTGTTACGGGCAGTGGAGCTATGTAGCGTATCGTCGAGGGCTTCTGTGGGGGTCCTGAATGCGTCCAAGCTGCAGAAAGAGGCATTCACGCCGATCACTTTTCGCATGTACTTCAATCATCCAAGTTCAAACTGATCAATCGATTTCTTTGGACATCTTCGTCGCCCACCGACTATCTCCAGCAATATAGCTTATCTAGATATGAGTAGTGGTGCGTCGGCTACCAGTGTCCGTTTTTACTTGGTCTGAAGTCCACCGCGTATGTTGGTGCTCTTCAAAAATACCTGCGCAGCCAAATACTTCCAGGTACTCCTGCTTGCCGCACTGCAACACATGGCGCGGTGAGGCAATCTGCAGAATATTAAACACCCACATTTACGTATGTACCAATATTGTGGCCACATGGCGAACACTCCAGCTCATATGGATCGGCACGTAGTGGTCTTACTTCTTTTTCCGTCCACCAAAGATCGAGACGTGGCCACTTTTATGTTTCGCGAGAGCTCTGCTTGTTCTTATGAACGATCTTGCCGTCGAAGGAAGTTCATCCATGGACACATTCCTCGAGTGGTATCGACCCAACCCGCGTCACGCAATCGCGACGCCATGTACCGGTCTCCCTTCGATTTCCTGGGAGTGTCAACGAAGTTTTTGTTGAGATGCTCTGCCACTGACACGTGACGACTTCCTGGGCAGGCTGGCGTCGCCGGCAAGGTAGATTGACCATGGAGCTCAGGTTCGCAATGCAGCACCTGTGGGTGGGCCATGGCCTCTGCCGATTGCAAACACTCAGCGCATCGATCTTTGCAAGGCCACATAGACACATGACGTTGCGCAGTCTTCAAGTGTGCGTCAGGCAGCATGCGAGGCTTATCGTGGTGCACAGCTACTGCACGCATCAAATTGACATCGCTCCAGTCCCTTGGAGGTGAGCTGTTTACCATGGAGGCCAGCAGGTCAAACTGGTATCTCGACAGGTACAACAAGGAAATGGGTTGGTCCTTGCAAGGATGACCACTGGTGAAGCCGTGATAACCATAGTCGATGCCCAGAAAGATGCAATCGGCGCGAAGTCCCGAAGAGAAAAGTCCGGATTGCAACAGTCTCCAGCATAGATGCTGCCGTTCAACTTGTTCTTGGCTCAAATACTTTCCGAAGTCAGAGCCATAGCAGTGGAGGATGGGAATGCGAATTGATCGCAGAACTGGAAGAGCGCAGAAGCATAAGGACTTCAGGAAGTCAACGGCGCAGTCGACGTCCTTTGCTTGAAAGTGGTTTGAGCGATGATATATGATCGAGGCTTCTTCCCGGAGTCTGGCATTTGTGGACAGCAACGGAGGGCCCAGATGCGGAACTCGATTCACACAGACAGCTTCCTCGTCCGAAAGTTTGAGCGCGTAGTGATAGACTGTATTTCTAATCTCGGCGGGCAGATCGAAGAAGGCAATGCTTTGCTTTGGCTGGTGTGCAATGCGCTGCATTGGTCTGAGAGAGAAGCCAACCACGATCCCGTTTTCCATCTCCTTTTGCTTTTTCTGCCGCTGGACATATGAGAGCATCAGCTTGATTTTCCGACCTTGCCGGCGGCAGAACCGCCTAGCGCCTCGTGATTGACATGGAGGATCCTTCTTGAAGAAGCTGAGCATTTTAGCAGGATGCATGCTGAAGTTATGTCTGCTGCCGCGAGATTCGTCTTTCTTTGCGAATTGCTCAGTGGGTTGCAGGCAGCTTGGCTGGCAAATGCTACCATGGTCAATCGCTTCCGTGACCCTCCGCAAAGACTGTCTGGAGCCACATGGTCAGGCGTCAACCACATACTGCATGTTGAAAGCTTACATGCTACGCGTGCCACATTTTCTTATCACTCCTTTGTGCTTGTGCTGTGCTCCTGCGATACGGGCCGAGTTTGACGGGAAGAAGCTGGGAGATGCTCTCCGGAAAACGCAAATCGCAGTCACAACGGAGCCTCATTACCGTTCGCTGTATCGTGAAAAAAGTACTCTATTCGGGTTCAAGGCGTCCATTGGACTAGGCCAGGCTCCGGAACCGTTCTACGAGCGGACGATAGGGACTCGGCCATAGTCTGTCACAAGGCAAATAGGAGCATCCGAGAGCAACCTCATGGACAGCCGCCCACACCTCCGAAAGAGTGGACGTGATCTGTGAACACTTCTGCGGACTGCCGTCAGAGATTGCCTGTCGATTACCGTCCGAGCCAATTTCGGCATGTTGTGGTCATTTTGGTGGCGGCGGGACAGCCGCGGCGGAGGATGACAGCTCACCTGCCAACCTGCCTGCATTCGCGAAAGCGCGCCATTCCCCGCCACTTTCTCTGCCCACTTTCCATCAACACATTCGCTTGGTATTGCATTGACCAGTCTCACACTGTGAGCTAGAAGTCATTCGTTACTCCGAGAGTTGGTT
The DNA here is from genome assembly GCA_000347735.1 of Cercospora canescens BHU. NCBI lineage: Eukaryota > Fungi > Ascomycota > Dothideomycetes > Mycosphaerellales > Mycosphaerellaceae > Cercospora > Cercospora canescens. Next base: position 180 of record ANSM01001613.1, on the reverse strand, counting down.
GCCGCACGCGCTTGGACAGGGAAGCGACCCAGGATCGACGAAGCTTATCAGCACACTGTTTTCTCGGCGCCAACACCATGCGATCGGTATGTCGCGTCATCATCCTGCGAACATGCCGAACCAGACATTGACCGTGCCCATCAGCACCTCCTCGCAGGGCTCTCCGCCCTCGCGGCCGTC
>ANSM01001605.1:0-12812 GCA_000347735.1 Cercospora canescens BHU | reverse complement strand
CCCGCCACGCTACGCCGCGCCGCGCTGCGTCAAAGGCTGTCGAGTCGCGAGCCGGCGCAGAATGGATGATCGTTGTTCGCATTTACCCCTCCCCGGTAAGGCGCAGACCACCGGCCTGCCCTATAGTGCACGCCCGTACAGTCAGTCAGTCATCACGGAGCTAGGCCTAAAGTCCAGGCGAGGTCGGACGTGTCCGTCGTGTTCGAACAGGAGCCTTCGAGGCATGAATTATTATTATTCACCACCCACTGCCTGCGATCGCGCTATCAGGCCTCGGGGCGGATCGCATTACGCGCGCTGAGCTCGCAGCATCGTCACTGCTTTCCGCCCCTCCATCGCTCGGCGGTATGCGATGCGATGCATAAGAGTCCCGCCAGGGCCACCCCGTTTTTGCATGTCTTGGGCGCTGCTCTTGGTGAACGTCATCCGCCCGCGACACCATCCTACCCAACCCTTCGCGGCCGAACGAGCCTCTGCTTCCACCTACTAAACTCGAACTGACTCTCGGAATTCGCGAAAGCCCGAGGCGCGTGCAAGAGACCCTTCCTCTTCGCATCCTCGCCACGGAGATCCACCAGCCGGCTGCTGCTGATCTGCAAGGCCGACCTGTCTTGGGGTCACGGTGCGAGAGGGTGCGAGCCTTAGCGGTTACATCGTCTCGACAGACACCGACTTCGCCAAGCGGCCTTTGTGCACCGTGCCTGGACGTCACTCCGGGCCTGTGACATTCTTGTACGCTGCTGCTCCCACGCACATCAATGCCCTGAATGCCTGGCCCGCCTGCCCTTTCCTCTCGCCCTGCTGCACATCCCAACCTGCCTGCTCGCTGATGGCCATGTCACATGCTTCGCCCGAGCTCCACGACGATTATGCCAGCGGCGCCGAATCGGGCATCGACGAGAATGGAGTCAAGACGGAGTCGGGTCAAGCATCGCCGTCAGGCCTCGGCGCGCAAGATGCGCCAGCCGTGAAAGCGCCTGGTCACATGCAAAAGCGACGCCGCGTCACTCGAGCCTGCGATGAGTGTCGACGCAAGAAGATCAAGTGCTGTGGCAAGCAGCCGTGCACCCATTGCACCGTGTACAGTTACGGTTCGTCGTCTCCGCCAGCTCTCGTGCCATGCGTGGTCTAACTCGTTTGCAGAATGCACCTATGATCAACCCTCGAACCGTAGGAGAAATCCTGCCCCGGCGTACGTGGAAAACCTGGAACACCGAGTGCACCGCGCCGAAACGTTGCTGCATATCTTGATACCGAATCTGGACTTGAACGACCCTGGCATAGATGCAGCAGTGCAACAGGGCTGGATCCCCGGAGCCCCAGGAAAGGGCAACCCGACAGCCGCCGTGCACGAAGCTCGTGCTTCAAGACCGGCACCCGCACCCGCACCAGCAACGGCACTGGCCTTGGACACGGGCGAAAGGAAAGCCGACACGAATCTTGAGTCGATGGTGCGCGCAATTGCCCAGCTGGACATGGACGAGACAGGACATTGGGACTACCATGGCCATTCTTCCGGATTGAGCTTCGTCCGACGCATGCGCGAGCAGTTGGGGGACCTCATGGGACCAGAAACGTTTGCGACGCCTTTCGTCAAGAACCGGCCCATGTCACAGGTGTTTGACTCGCCGAGATCGATCGTAGAATCACCCGTGGGCGAGATCTCGCCCACAAGCATGGAGCTTCCTCCCAAGGAGATGGCGAGGCAGCTCAGCGTCTATGCCATCAATGATGCTGCCGCACTTCTTCGCATGGTCCACCAACCTACTTACTGGGAGAGCTTCGAGCGCCTTTACGCCACTCCGACTGACAACTACAGCAATGGAGACAACAGGTTTCTACCCCTCTTTTACAGTGCCATTGCCCTGGGCAGTTTATTTGGCAAAGACGATGAGACGGTGGTCGATCGTGACGGATATGAAAGTGCGATACAGCAGGGCTTCACCTACTTCAAGACTGCGAGGCAACTTATGGACATTGCCGATTGTAGAGACCTCGCGTCAATACAAGCCGTGGTGTTCATGATTCTCTTCTTGCAATCGTCCGCCAAAATGTCACAGTGCTACGCGTATGTGGGAGTGGCCTTGCGATCAGCACTACGGCTCGGATTGCATCGAGCCGCGGCTGGGCGATTCGATCCTGTAGAGGCCGAGACGCGCAAGAGAGTGTTTTGGATCGTTCGAAAGATGGACATCTACGTCGGCGCGATGCTCGGGCTGCCTCAGACCTTGAGTGACGAAGACATTGATCAGGAATTTCCAGTCGAAGTCGACGACGAGTACATTACCAAAGATGGAATCCTTGCACAGCCAGAGGGCGTTGTCTCAATCATGACTGCGTTCAATGCACACACGCGACTCGTGCAGATACTACAGAAGATTGTGCGCAAAATATATCCGATCAAGTTCGCTGAGACCGAAAGCGTCGCGGACAAATCATACTCCGTCTCGTTTTCCACCATCCGGGAGATCGAGAGTGAGCTGGAGGAGTGGAAGAAGAGTTTGCCGCCGATTCTGACGCCATGTGAAGCGCCGCCCCGATATGCTCGTGTACAGCAACTTCTGCGTCTGTCTTACTCTCATGCGCAGGTGCTTCTCTATCGCCCTTTCCTGCACTACACTGCAATGGAACGACGGTCGAAGCCCGTCGACCAGAGAGCGTACGCGTGCGCGGCTTCTTTCGTCAACGTATCGCGGAACATTATTCACATCGCATCACAGATGAAGCAAAAAGGACTCTTGAATGGCGCATTCTGGTTCATTATGTACACCACCTTCTTTTCGATCTTGGCGTTGGTGTATTTTGCGGCGGAGAACCCAGACAATCCAACCACTGCGGCGGTGATGAAGGATGCCATCGAAGGACGAGATGTCCTTGCTTCGTTATCCTCGAGAAGCATGGCCGCTGATCGCTGCACCGCAACGCTCAACATTGTGTTTGAGCGATTGCCCGCATGGCTTCGAAATGGACAGCAGAATCCGGCAATGAGCAAGAAGAGGGCATATGAACAAGGCCCATACCAACAGGGACCTGCAGCATCGCGCAGCCACCCAGATGTCTCTAATGTCACTGCTCTAGATCCCAGCGTCACGGCCCTCGATGTCAAAAGGGCCACTTTCCCAAATATGTCGGGTAGCGGCAGCACAACTGCAGCTGCGTCGCCGTATGAGGCTTCATGGTCACAGTCTGTAGGGTCGTCATACGGACCTCAGACACCGACAACCGCATCATTCGATCCGAATGCATACTCGGCCATGGGTAACAGAAGCGTATCGCACCCTGTGGACAGCGCGATGCAGCAATACCCGATGCCCCCCAACTTCGCCAACCCACAACTGTCCGAGTTGTCATCCATGATGTTCCCGACCGCAGATGAACCATTCATCTATCCGAACCAGCCGTTGACGACGTTTGAGAACAATCAGCAGTTTGCGAAGAACGCTGCGTATCTGAATCGCCAATCGTTTGGCAACGTGGGCAAATCTAGTCCTGTTACCTCTGCGAGAGATCCCGCCGAGAATATTGAAGCACAATTCTACACGCTCCCACCGTACCTCGAGCAACAACGTCAACAGAATCAACCCCCGGTCCACAGTATACCGTCGTTCGGTAGCCGAGGCTACCTTCCGCAACAGCAGCAGCAGCAGCGCATGCCTTATTCCAACGGAACGCCAACAAGTGCAACGGCATCGCTGGCGCAAGTGCCGAGTGGGCAATGGCAGCAACCGCCGTTGTCTAACATCGATATTCAAGGGCTTTTTGGTGGGGCGGAGTCGACATGGAACCCCATGAACATGAATGTGATGCCGAACTATCAGCACCAGCAATGACCAGAGAGGTGAGGGGAAGCTTGATGGCAAGCTATATGGACCAGGTGGTGTGGCGTGTGGTAGGCATGACCTCATGAACGATGCATTTTGGTTGGTGTTGGGGGAGAAGTCTTCGATTCTTTGATACCCAGAGCATCACGTCTGCCGCACAGCGTTCGCCAGCAGCCGTCGCATTTGATAGAAACATGGTAAAGAAGTCGGGTGCATGACGTCCAACATAGAAAACTTGCCTGTCCCTGGAGCAGCGGTATCTTGTGATCAGCCGGATATGACGCCTTTCTCTTCGGGGCGACCCCAGGTCCCCACGCGCGTGCCCACTAGAACTTGTATAGCTCTCGCTCCAAACGCCGCCAGCAGGTGTGCCGCTTCGTCTGTTGCTCTTCCTCGCTGCCCCCGTAGACGACGTGGACTGCGGATGAAGCAGCATGGGCACCACGCGATCACGCAACCCATTGGCGTTCCTGCCCAGCCAAGTCACCTTCTGGGCGTCGGCCGTCTACCTCGCCCTCTTTGCCCTGCTACTCGTCGTCCACACCACCGTCCCACGCGCTCCGCTCTCGTCAACACCTGCCCCGGGTATCGACATCGAACAAGCCTGGCTGGACCTTCGTGTCCTCTCGGGCAGCTATCACCCATGGGGCTCCCGCGCCAACGACGACGTGCGCGAGTACCTGTTGGATAGGATCGACCGCATTTTGAAAGAGAATGAGATTGGGTACAAGACCGTCTACGCGACCGAGCGTGGCCTCGTGTCGCAGACAGAGGAGCCGCAGCTCGTGACTGTTTTCGCCAATGACACGTCCAATTTTACGGCCCTCGACGATTGGACTCATGCGCCAGTGACTCTATATGGCGAAAGCACGAACTTGATCGTGTACATCCGAGGCACAGAAGATGGCCCGGGCGACTGGTGGAACCGCACGGAAGGCTACAGTGGAGCGAGCGGTGTCCTGGTGAATGCGCACTACGACTCTGTGGCGAGCGGATACGGCGCTACTGATGATGGCGTCGGTGTGGTGACGATTCTGCAGCTCATTTCTCACTTCACGACCAAGGGCAGCAGACCGCGGCGAGGCATCATCGCGCTGCTCAACAATGGCGAGGAGAATGGGCTGTATGGGGCGAGAAATTACGTGAATCATCCCGTAGCCTCGTTCGCCCACACCTTCCTCAACCTGGAAGGCGCAGGCGCTGGAGGCAGAGCTATTCTGTTCCGGAGCACAGATGCTGAGGTTACAAAAGCCTACGCAAACAGTCCCTATCCTTTCGGAACGGTGGTCAGCGCCGATGGCTTCAAGCGAGGCTTCATTCGCAGCGGGACCGACTACAGCGTGTTCACCGAGGAACTCGGTATCCGTGGCCTTGATGTCGCCTTTTATGAACCTCGAGCTCGTTATCACACGGATCAGGACGGCGCTCGCGATACCAGCAGGGACAGTGTCTGGCACATGCTAAGCGCTGCCATCGCGACATTGCAGCAGTTAACGTCTGACAAGTCAGACGACTTCGACGGCGCTACTGATGAGAACGGCCGAATCGATGCCGGCAACGGTAGTGACTCCTTCTACTTCGACTTGCTTGGTCGTGCCGTTGTCGTTGGCAAATTGCACGCCCTCTTCGCCCTATCGGTCACCTTGCTAGTGGTGGGACCCATCATCTTCATCCTCCTCGAAGTATTACTGCGCAAGAACGATAAGTGGTACCTGTTCGCCGGCAAGCGTTACTTGCACTCTTCTGATGATGACGAGTCTGTCCGATTGCACGGTCGTCGCGGCCTCTTCCGGTTCCTGTTTGCATTCATTGTTGCTACTGGGATCACGATTCTGCTGGCATACCTTTTAACGAAGGTGAACCCGTACATCGCATATTCGTCCGAATACGCTGTCTGGGCAATGTTCTTGTCTGCATGGTTCGCAATCGCCTGGCTGCTGTTAGCCGGAGCCGCCAACGTTCGGCCCACAGCTCTGCATCGCATGTTCTGTCTTCTATGGCTTTACATACTAACCTGGGTCGCTCTAGTCCTTACTACGGTCGGTGAACACCAATTCCAAATTGCCAGCGGTTACTTTGTGGTGGTTTACAACTTCACTGCGCATCTGGCACTCCTGATCTCTTACCTGGAGCTCTTTGCGCTACCGACCAAGCAGAAATATGTCGAGACTGCACTCGGCGCACAGCCCGATTCGGGATCTGTCCGCCCAGCGAGTAGGTCCTCGCGTAGGCTACTCGACAATGCTGGCGCTACTGAGGATGCGGAAGAGCCGACCGAGAGGTCATCCCTCTTGAGTCAGTCGGATGATCGTGCCAACAAGAGAGCTACCACCATGTTTGGTCGCCGCAGAGCAGATCGAGACGAAGTGCCAGACGATGTTGACGAGCCACTGCTCAACAAAGCCTATTTGGACGAACAAGCCTGGTCGTCTTCTTTGCCCAGCTTCACTTGGATTTTGCAGTTCCTGATCCTCGTTCCCGTCAACATTCTCATCGTTGGGCAAATTGCCTTGATGATCACATCTGCCACGCACCAAACGCCAGCAGATGGCAATTCGGTGTTGCCAATATACCTTCTCATGGCAGTTCTTGGTGTAGTGTTACTGCTGCCACTAAGCCCTTTCCTGCATCGCTTCACCTATCACATCCCGACGTTCCTCACCCTCGTCTTCATTGGCTGTCTGGTTTACAACCTTCTTGCATTCCCCTTCTCTCGAGACGCGCGGATGAAGTACTACTTCGTTCAACAGATGAACTTGACCTCCGGAGAAAATAACGTCACACTTTCCGGACTGGACGGCTACGTGCAGACTGTTGTGGCTGAAATGCCAAGCGCGGCAGGGCAGCCTCTCTCATGCGGTGAAGATGCGTCCCATCTGGCAAAACGAAGAGGACTTGTGAGTTGTTCCTGGCATGGCCTACCGCCGAACGTGGTGCCTAGCGCATACACTGTGTCGGACGCAATGAACAAAGGCAATCAAACGAAAAGAACGAAGCGTTATCAAAAGTGGCTTGACCTGAACATCACATCCGACGGCGATAGCGCTCGCTTCAGTTTGCGAGGCCTCAACACAAAGATCTGCCGATTGGAATTCGAAAATGCCGTGAATACCGTCGCCGTGGAGGGTGGCTCTACCTCACCTTTGCAGAGGACTGTAGGTCCCAATGGCAGCAACCGCGTGACTCTGTTCAGCCGAGAATGGGAGAAAAAGTTCATTGTAAATGTCACATGGCCTGTAGGCTCAGGCGTACATCGTGGCAAGAAAGGGGAGAGAGGGGCAGCAACAGGTCAGCGTGGTCGGGCATGGTGCAGCTGGGCAGACGCCAACAAGAATGGCGTAATTCCCGCCTATGACGAGTTGCATAGATTCGAACCGGTGTGGTCTGTGGCTTCGAAATCAGCTGATGGTTTGTTTGAGGGCTTCAAGGATTTCGTTGTTTGAGCAGTCGAGAGCATTAGCGTCAAAGCATGTCATGCACGTGTATCTGGGAGGCCGCGTATCCGTACGTACAGCACCTTGACGCAGCGGAAGGTAATTCTTGTAGTGTCCGACATTCACTAGCAGGGGTTTCGACAAATCACGGCACTCGTAGCGCTGGTTCAGTCTAAACAGAATTACAGTACCTTCCGCTGCGTCAAGGCGCTGTACCTTTTGAGGTTGGACCGAATCCTTCCGTAGTTCAACCACTCTCCGTGACGAGTACACAGCAAGTCTCAGTGTGGCACAACGAGACATCCTCTCTTGGTCGTAAGAAACATGCCTTCTCTAGACTCCGCTATACATTTTCTCGCTAACTGGGAATTCCATCGATGTTTTCGACTGGCCGCCAGCGACAAACATGAAGAATTGCGCGTGACATTCGCGACCAGCACGAACTTCGACAACCATGAACTGCCAGTGGTATTATTCGTTGGACCTATGTTCGGCAGCAGGCTTTTTTGCACGGATTACAATAAGCTCTCAATAACGAGTGGGGTCAGGTTCATTTGCGTTGATCGGTAGGTAAATACACTTTCCCTTCGGGTTTCTTTGACGTCTAGCTTGGGGGCTGAGATACGATCGTGCAACAATAGTCCCGGCTTCGGAGGGTCATCTGGCTCGAGACTGTGCCGCAGCTCCTCAAGCATGTGCAAGTTGAACACGTCTCGCCTGTTTCGCACAGCGCGGGGACGATCTATCTGCTGAACACCCTGTTTCACCTGCGGCATATTCTTGACCCACAGAGGCCATACGTGGCACTGCTGGCGCCATGGGTCTCGCAACGACACTCTGGAGTCACCATGCTAAATCTTGCTTCCAAGCTTCCTGATGCTGCCTTTTCCGCCTGGTCAGGGCTCGTGGGGTTTATCAATAAAACCCTGGTCCCAGCTGGATCATGGTCCGGTGGGATCGTCTCGTCGAGCGCCAGTCTTTTCCAATCCTCGCCGAGCAATGCTGAAGTTACCTCCGAGGAGACTGCTCAACTCAAGTGGGGAACGGACGCCGCCACTGTTGCCACGATAGAAAGTTTGCAGGTCAAATATTGCTGGGCCGAGGGGATGAGTGGTGCAGATGATGAGGCTAGGCTTTGTTTGGGAGGCGGCAAGGGACTTTGGGGCGTTTGCGAAGACTACAGCGAGTATGTCCGGAGCTTCTGTGCAGACGAGCACCTGAGACTAGAAGCGAGCAATGCGGGTCACAAGCTAGAGCTGCACGTCGTCTTCGCAATGTCAGATATCATGATCGGAACTAGTGGCAAGGAGTATTTCGAAGCGGTCTGGAGCCAAGATTGTGTGGCTAGCTGTGTCGATGTCCAGATGATTGAAGCGGCTGGGACGAATCACGAGACTGTGCTGAACTTTGAGAATGCGCAGTTGCGCCGAATATTCAAAGACATAGGAGGCGATGCCGTCTAGACATAGGAAGCAAGACTTGATGCCTAACTATAGCTGCGAAGCGACTGTTGCACGAGGCTCATATCGATTCAAGGTTGTGGACTCGAAACCTCGCCATCGCAAGAAGAAACTATTGTTGACCCATTTGATAATAAATGGGAGGATCAATTGAGTTGAATGGGTGATAGGGCTACACTGAGCCTATAATGTCGTGCCATGTCAGACGTCCCAGCTCAGCACGTCTACATGGATTTGTCGCGTCCTGCAAGGATTGCCTGATGCGAATGCATTCCCATCTCTTGGCAGCGGTGCTAGGTAAGCGGCGCAGAACTCTGCAATCGTGCCAGTCGGATCTGAGACAGCATGATGCCTGTTCGTAGCATCGCTACCTCGCGACTTCTCTCCGTCCTTGCTATTGCCATCCTTCGCCTTTGGCATCCACAGCATCCCGAGTGTAATGTGTTCCGAGGGGTACGCTGCTTGTGCAGCCACCAAAAAGTGCTCGTATTCAACATCATCGTCGTCAGGACATGAATTCTTATACCGTGCTAGAACGTTGGCCAGCATCAGTGTCCCCTTCCGAGACGGGATATAATTGTCTTGAACCCAGGTCCTTCTCTGTAGTGCGCAAGAATTCTTCCCGGGTGGAGTATCTCGCACGATGGTACTCGTCTTGCTGATTCCCATCAAATTCCGCGGTCGGGTGTAATATGTGGCAGCTGTGATGGTGTCAAAATGCAAGGCATCCTCATAAAGGATTCGCGCCGCCAAAAGCAGCTCTTGAAGCGTTACCTGATTGTCTCTTGGGCATGCTTGTCGATACCGTTCGAATGTGGCATCAAAGGATTCTTTCCCGTTGCTCCCAGGTACATAGTTGGCACTCAGCCAGCGCCTGCGGTTTTCCTCATTCATGAATTGCGTCCGCGCTTGTCGATGCTTGTAGGCCGGATCATCACGTGGCGTCTCGTGAATCTTGGTGTCTTCGCTACCCCGTAGCGATCGTTTCTGTTCTTCTGGCTGTTCTGATCGCTGCATGCCAGATGGGAGCGAGCGTGCGGCACCCGAGGCATCTTTCCCCGCGGCCTTGCTGATAGAGGCTTCCGCTTTGTATCTTGTACTGTGCGTAATAGTGTCTTTGCCAAAAGCATATCTCGCAGCTGAGACAAGGTCGTCTGCGCTGATGGTACTGTCATATGGGAAGGCCTTGCGATACAAATGAAGCACCTCGGTCACGCGTATCTCGCCAGATTGATCTGGCACGTAGTTTGCCTTCACCCAAGCTTTGCGTGCCGAAAGTGTACCCACTATAGACTTTGTACTCTGCACTGGATGGACGTCACCGTGATCACGTCTGGGTCCAGGTTGCAACCGAGCAGAGGCCATTCGAGGCTGCCCGGGGCTCGCATTTGGGGACGATGCATGGCTCATAGAGAGACTTGCCTCGGCGGTAGGACGTCCAATTGGGGAATCATTCAGATTTGTACTGCCGGGCCTCTGTCCATCGTGAACGGAAGTTCGCCGCGATGTGTCGCGGAGAGATCTAGGTCCAAGGGAGCTAGACGACCCAACTTTTGACCTCGACACGAATGACAGACCACCCGTCGTAATTGAGCTGGGAGACGACGCAGGAGACTTTAAAGCAGAGACTCGCGTGAAGTGTGTGCTTTGGTAGGTATGCGGCACGCTAGAGCGTGGACCTGAAGGTGGCATCTGCGATGACTTGAGGCCCGCGGAAAGAGGGGTGGGCGTTGATGGCTGAGTCAAGCGAGATCGCGTCTCTCTTGGCGAATGTGGTTGCGATGAGGGCTCCCATCGTGAAGAATCATGAGTTGGTAAGCCAGTTACCGGGTCGAATGCGGCGTAGACAATGGGATGCATGGTATCACGTTGCGTCCAGTTTGTGGTGAAGCCCCCATACGTCTGTTCTGCAACGCTGGGTCGTGATGAACAACCAGCAGAACCATGAGCCTTGAGGGATGAAGCTGAGCGGCGCTTCGCTGGGGGTGGAGAAACTGCTTCAGCGCTTCGTTTCTTTGGCGATTTTCGATATGGGAGGGGCCGTGGGGCCGCTACCTGCAACACATTGTCATCTTGAGGAGTCCCCCGAATCACTGTTCCCAGAGCACTGGAAGGCGGCATAGCAAGTCGATCAGGCTGATGTGGGGAGTTAGAATGCTGTCGTGAATGTCCACCTATGGACGCATCGCTTTCGACGCTGCTGTTTACAGAGGTCACAGGTGGAACCAGCGCCTGTCGAGCTTTCCAGTTCTTTCTAGGAGAAGGCGTGTATTCCTCTGTTGTGCCATCAGAATGCTCAGAACTTGAGTCAGAGTCGGCCAGTGCTTCAGGGAGGGGATCAGGTCCGCGATGAGATGCATCGGCGGAGCGACGCGACATGGGGGAAATTTCAGCGCCAGCACGGGCTTCGGCTTCGCTGTTCCATTTGAGCAGAAGCGCCATGGGCACATTCGGGGCGGGGAATTGTCTACCTGGCAGCGATGGCATCCAAGACGCCGGGCTATCAAGCAGCTTACGCTGATCGCCGGGCACCTTTCTTCTTGCATAGACAAAGAGCGACGCATCACCCACGGAAGCGCTACGCTGTGATTGAAGTGGCGACGTCCGACTGAGAGATCCCGTAACTGTAGTCGAGTGATGTAAAGGTGCGTCGTGTGGAAGTGCGATTCCTTGAAGGCCACCCGACTTCAATGGGGGTTCGGAAACCACAGTTGAGCTCTCCGGGTGCTTCTGATGATCATATAGACTAGTCTTTACAGCTGTGGGCGAATGCGAGTTTCCTTGTAATGCCCTCTCCGGTACATGAGCAGTGGAGACTTGTGTCTGTAGTGCCGGTTCCATAGTGGTGACAGTCCTTGCTGCGGGCTTCTTCGTGGGTAGAAGCTTTACAAGTGCTGGGTTGATGGCTCTCGGGCCGGCAGGGCTGCCAGCCAAATCACGCGTGACTGCTCGGACTGGGCCATGGAGGTTGACACCACTCTGTACCTCGAAGCCGTCTCTACCCAATGTAGGCTCTACGCGTTCCGCTGGGATCAGCGTCCTTTTGGCCTTCCTCTTTGGGGTGGTCGGTTGTGTCTGATCAAGAAGATGACCTGTTGAGTGCGAAGAGATCTCGCTGGGCCTATGATCTTTGCTCGCATGTTCCAGGACATTGTGAGAAGTCAATTCCGGTATTCGCAATGATTTGGTGCTTTCAATGAGCGTCCGAATAGCATTCGAATTCTCTACAGGATGTGGTGCACCCAATATCATGCGCCTGAGGGTTTGATATTCGATGTCGTCGATTTGAATCTGCACGAAACCGTCTGCAGGTCCAAACGGAGTGCTGATCACTGTGAATTTCTCCAATCGCAGGATGTCGCCGCTGACTTCGGTGGTGATAGGCGACCCGCTCTCCTCTTCGAATGTAGCTACTGCTTCTTCGGAGAAACGGGCCTTGACTTTCCAGCTGCCATCCGAGATGTAAGCGGTAACCACGTCTTCAGAAGAAAGGACCTTGGCCAGCTGAACTACAGCAGTAGCGGGGGCCGACACAACTTCGCTTCGGAAATTGCTGCCATCGTCACTAAAGCGGCTGTCCAGGTCCGGCTTGATGCCATTCAGTAGCTGCTGTTTCCATTCGATCACCGCGGTGATCTCCGCCTTGATAAAATCGGCCAGCCAAGGCTCAGGTAATTTCGGCGCCATATTCTGCAGGGTGACGTCGAGATCTCAATGACATTGCAGCCGCAGCGACCCGGGATCGAGATACGGAGGCGGGAGAGAAGTTGGAGTCGCCAGCGGTGGATGTGTCGCGTCGCAACACGGCATGGCATGCAAGCCGAAGTCGAAGGTGAAGTCGGTGGGCGGTGGACGCGCTTGTTATGAGCTTCCCGCAGTACAGAAGCCCAGAGTGGCCAACTTGTCACTACCTCACTCTCGCTTGATTCTTAGTTTACTTACTATTGTCGCATTAATTATAATTAACCACAACCACAACTACGATACCAACGACAATCGCTATATATTCAGGTAATTCGCTATTGTACGCACTTGATAATAGCGTTGCTAATATATATTAGCGTTACTACTATCTGCTACTACTTCTACGATATATA
>ANSM01001602.1:0-20296 GCA_000347735.1 Cercospora canescens BHU | reverse complement strand
GTCGCCGAAGCGTCCACCGCGCCGCTGTTCGAGGACACGACCGCGCCCGCCGCCGAGACATCGACAGCGCTCACGACAACCAACAACGATGGCACCGTCACGCAGAAAGTGAAGAAGACCAAGATCATCAAGCGCAAGCGACGTCCGGCGCGACCCCAGCAGGATCCTGCGACCTTCAAAGTCGAGCCGCCTCCGCAGACTGGAACAATTTTCAATATCTGGTACAACAAATGGTCTGGCGGCGATCGCGAGGATGCGCTTTCTTCGAAGCAGCAGGCCAAAGGACGATGCAACGTCGCGCTGGACTCTGGATACACGCGGGCGGACAAAGTGGCGGGATCCTACTTTTGCCTCTTCTTCGCGCGAGGGTTGTGTCCAAAAGGCCAGGACTGCCAGTATCTCCACAGGCTGCCGAACAGCAGAATAGGCAAGGACGGACCAGGCGGAGGGCTAGGTGATATCTTTCCCAGCAACGTGGACTGCTTCGGACGGGACAAGTTCAGCGACTACAGAGATGACATGGGTGGCGTGGGTTCTTTTATGCGGATCAACAGGACGCTGTACGTCGGGCGGATACATGTCTCTGATGACATTGAAGAAGTGGTGGCACGACATTTTCAGGAATGGGGACAAATTGAAAGGATACGAGTGCTGCCTTCAAGAGGAGTTGCATTCGTGACTTATGTCCATCTTGCGAACTCCGAGTTCGCAAAAGAGGCCATGGCACATCAAAGTCTGGATCACAATGAGACGTTGAACGTGCGGTGGGCAACTGTGGATCCGAACCCCGTGGCGCAAAAGAGAGAGGTGGCGAGGATTGAAGAGCAGGCTGCAGAGGCGATTCGACGAGCGCTACCCGCGAGCTACGTAGCAGAACTCGAAGGACGAAGGTATGAAGGTGCAGATGGGGAAGAGGAGAGGAAAAGGAGAAAGATTGAGGGCACGTTCGGACTGCAAGGCTACGAAGCTCCCGATCATGTCTGGTATGCGAGCGAAAAGGCGCGTATCGAATCTGGAGAGCAGCAAAAGCAGATTGAAGCAGCTCCTGAAGAAGATGAGGATGAGGACGATGCGCCTTTGCAGATTACTGGCGGAAACGCACAGCAAGTCTCGCATGGAGGTCTTCTCGGGGGGAGCACACTTGCAGCACTGCAAGGACTCAAAGCGGGGACCGGAGATGGTGCGAACAAGGCGCCGGATAAGCCTGCCGGACCGCTGGTGGATTATGGAAGTGACAGCGACGATGAATGAGCGGATTCTGGAATCACAGAAACCAGGTTGCTTGCGAAGTCGTCATGAGAAGTGTAGCAAAGCAGGCGGTAGTTGGGGTAGAAGAGCTCACAGCAAGCAATCGGCTCTGCTCCGAACCTCGGACCAGCCGTCCCCACCTTGACTTCACTTCATCGGACACGTCCATCTCAACATCTCTCGATCTATTGATTCGTTCTGCAGGTTACGATTTTTGTCTCGTTACACTCGATCGTATAATCAACTCAATATCATTCCTCGCCCGACATAACATCGCCCAAGATGCCACTCGAATCGGACCTCAAACTCGACCAATCCAAATTCCTCCCCTCGACCATCACCCAACAAACCCACGACTACAATGCAAAACTCATAGAACTCGGCAAGGCTGGTCCCAAATGGTACGAAGTGGGGGCGGAGAGATACCGCCAAATGCGCTGGAACGGCGAAACTCCCATGCCGAGACCTACCGTCCTCCCAGAAGGCAAAAACATCAAACTCCCTTCTCGCGAAGCTGGTCGCCAGATCCCATGTCGTGTATTCCGACCTGCTGAAGGACGGAAGCCGAACGGCGTGTTCTACCACATCCACGGCGGAGGCTGGGTCTTGCAGAGCGAACATTTTCAGGATCTGATGTTGAAGCGGTATTCCGATGAGGCGAATCTGGTGGTCGTATCTGTTGGGTATCGACTCGCGCCGGAGCATCCTCATCCCGCGGGGAACGAGGATTGCTTCGATATTGGGGAGTATTTGATCGATCATGCGGAGGAAGAATTCGGCGCGGAATTGAAGTTTTTGGGCGGCGATAGTGCTGGGGCGCATTTGAGTGTTTTGACGGCGATGAAGTTGTTGGAAACGAGAAAGGAATGGAAGGGGTTTCGGGGATTGGTGTTGAATTTTGGGTGCTATGATTTGACGGAGAGTATGCCACAAATCCGGCATTTCGGTTTGCCGCTGGTGTTGGATTATGATATCATGCTCAAGTTCATATGCCTCCCCTTTTCTTTTTGTTGTGGTAGAGATTGATCGTGCTGACTGTTCTGGTAGATACTTTGAGGCGTATCTTCCGGGAAAGACGAAAGACGATCGAAGGGATCCGTGGATCAGTCCACTCTATGCCAAGTTGAACGAGTACAAGGTCTGTGCTCTTGCCTGCGTCAGACTCGACGTTTACTGATGTAAGCGGACAGCTACCACCTGCTCTCTTCACTTGCGGAACTTCAGACCTGCTTCTCGATGACAGCGTCATCATGTCTACAAAGTGGGCCATGAGTGGTGCGGAGAGCATACTGAAAATCTATCCCGGCGCGCCACACGGGTTCTCCTTCTTTCCTGTTGGCGGTACGGAGCAGACGGACGAGTGTCTGAAGGACATCGGAACGTTCATGAGGGAGAGATTGTGAGTATGGGTTCGAATGTGGCGATGTGTCAACTTGACTATGCTCACACAAGTGGGACAAATGTTGGATTGGTGAGCCGAGCTTCGTGGAAACTGCTACTCATAATATTTGGCAGGCTTCTCTAGCCACGAGAAGATCACAAAATCTCATCTTAGCTAATAGTCTGCATAGAGTGAATGCTTCTCAATCTAACGACGCTCCAATTTCGAAAGCGCGTATAGCCAACTTCCGAACCTCCTCGCTATTCTCTGGCCTTTCTGCGATGGCTTTGAATCGCTGCAACCAAAAGTCCCACCTTGCCGGGTTGAAAGCGTGCTGGCCCTCCCACAGCACACCCTTACTCCAGACTGATCTATTGTGCCCGGGATTGTAGTCATAAGACGCATATGGAATATCGTTGTGCTTGAGCTCCTTCCCTGCATAGATGATCCAATAGGCGGCTGATGGTAGGACGTCCTCAAGTTCTGCTGGGGACAGTGGCTGCTCTAGAGCTTCAATCATTGCGAGCAAGCCCCTGAAGTCAAGCGTTGGCACATCCGGAGCTGCGGCGTGGAGCCGCGCCATGAAGGCATTCAAGCTGGTCCAAGAGGCGGCAGAAAGGTATTGACCTGATTCTTTTCGCCAGCGAGGTCGGTTCGACTCCTGTTCGTCAATATTTGGACGGTCTTCCAGCCGTGGATGCAGTGGCGCATCACGACCAAGCGCTGCCCATACGTTGATGAAGTTGCTGAGCTTTCGGTTCATGTTGTCACTTTCAGATGCATGCGGATCCATTTGCTGACTGACGGATGCCGGCAGCGGCACATCGCGTAGTGCTAGTACCAGACGGATCAAGTGGTCTTGTGCTTCTTCGTTGGCGTCAAGTTGTTGAACGATATTGAGAAGAATGGCGAAAAGATGCCGTGACTCTGTTCTGTACTGCTTCAAGGAGGGAGCCTGGATACCAGCCGATATTATAATTGCCGCCGTATTGGCGACAAATTGCTCGAGGCTTATGGGGGTCTGAGGATGCCTCATTAACGAATGCAATGAGCGTGCTGTGAACGATGTGGTTGCTGGAGTCGTTGGCGATCCAATCTGGCTCGTCGAAAGGCATGCTTTTGGTTTTGAGATCTTCCTTCGACAGTAATTTACGCCGGCTTTCGTAGTGCGCTTCTACAGAACTCCGGACAAGATGGTGAATGAGAGTCGTAGTTCTAATGCTGCCTGCAGCGCTTGCCGCGCGCTCGGCCCGCCAGTCTTGGCACATGATCGTCTCAGCGACCTCACTCTGAAAGGTACTCGCTTGTACATTCAGTCGATGATCCACCATTCAATTGGCGCCGTACATGTTCCGTCCTTAGCGACAACGATCCGATTTGCGTAGTCTTCGGCGGCTGCAATCGACGTCCATCAGGTCGACAGTTCCACCTCGGATCGCCCCGCTGTTCAGCAACCAAGTGGCACAGTAAACCTTCGCGAAGAACAAAAATAGATATCCCGTCTTCTTCTTCAGCTCGAGAATAGGCAAATTTTGATTCGATTTGGAAAGATCAGATCCATTCTGATACCGCGCGCTTGAGAAAATCCGGCCTTGCAGACGCCGCAGTGGCATTCGACGACTGCTTCGCACGCCGTGGCTAGTCGCTTCCCACTTGCAGCCGCGCGCGGCGCTGCTATCATATCCCGAGATCTGGACCTTGTTTCAGAATACATTAACGTCGCTAATCGCGAATGATCTCTCTTGGCAGAGCCTACGAAGAGTTGCGACAATAATGGCTTCAGCAAGCTCACGACGACGAGCCTGAAAGATCTGCAGAAAAGACTCAAGCAGAATGCGTGACACTTGTGAGATGGACCGTGCTCTAACCTATAGACACGTATTATCTACAGAAGGATCTCACCCATCAGGACGGAAAAGAGTTGACTTCTACGCCGCGCGTGGCATGACACGCTTCATCTGCTGCGCCCGAACGCAGTATCTTGGAACGAAAGCAAGATGTTGGCTTTTCACCCGCGCGCTTCATGAAGCCCGTGCCATCACCGTGCAGGTTGTTAGCGGTGGCCGTTATTGCCACGATCTATTCTATTGGCCAGTTCTGCAAGGACAAATCGGCGTACTGAAGGATGGAGCTTAGAAGAGGTGTTACTGCGCGATTGGCAGGCAAGACATTCAATGTGTTGCTGTTCCGTTGCGCCCAGTCAAACGTGTTATAAGAAGGCGTCCTTCGCGGAAAGATGAACACGGCCCATTGACCTCACCTTTTCAGTCCAGATTCACAGTTGCCCCAACAGGACAATCTTCCCAAGCAAAACGTACTCTAAATATATCGCTGTCGAGTTCTCGCACAAGCATAAAGCAGCGCGTATCACACTGACTTCATCGCTTCTCACTGTGATCGACCATCTCTGATGGAACCATGAGACTGGCATTGCTCTGGTCTACAGTTGCTCTTCCATGTGCAATCAAGGTATGGGGTCTGGCCCATATTAAAGCCTGAGCTCACAATGTACAGGGTCTTCTGATTGAGAGAGACAGCTGCATCGACATCAAATGCAATGCGCCCGAATGTGATGGCACGAACAACTTTCTGGAAGATGGCCGGGGACAATGTTTCAGTGGGCCCTGCGCTGGAAAGCCATGTTCCTCGGTCTGTCCCACGAACAAAATATCCTGCAACCAATTCGGATGTAAGTGAATCTCACTCTGTTCTTGAAAGCCTCATCTACGCCAAGAACAGATGATCCAGCATGACCGAAACGTAATCATGGTAGGGTCTGCTGACAGGATCTTCTTCCAGGTGCAGCGCTATATGGTGGCAACGATTCTGCCTTGACATGCTCTACTGGGGTCTACAGTGGCTGTCTGTGTGAGAACAGTTGTCCCAAAACGCTTCCAAAGTGCAGCGATACGGCGTGTAAAGGCTCTTCCAATCTTGCAGACGAATTCGGGATCTGTGGCTCGCCAGAGCTGTTCGACTGCTCCTATATCAGTGACTGCCCTTCCTCGCCCCCAGAATGCTCTGCAGACGACTGCAACGGCGTGAACAACCCAGATGGGGGCAAATCAGTATGCACAAGCGGCTCTAAGCTTGGATGCCCATGCCAGTCAAGCTGTCCTAGTGAAGTGGAATGCAGTGATCCAACGTGCAAAGGGTACAACAACAGACACAAACCGGAGAATTCGCATTGTACTGCAGGCCCCTCCATGGGATGCCGTTGCAAGTCCCAGTGCCTGAGAGGGGCATATGCTTGTTCCTTGCCTGATTGCCAGGGATTCAACAATCTCGACGGAGACGAATTTTGTACCGCTGACAAATACCGCGGATGTGGATGTCTATCTTCATGTCCCTCGAAACCGCAAGCTTGCTCTGATGCGTTGCAATGCGATGGTGTGGACGGCCTATGCACAATTGGATCAGCCAAGGGGTGTCAGTGCACAGGATCTGCGCCTGTAGGGAAGAGATGGCCGACAAGGACCACGGTGCCTCGTGCGGATGCTCCCAGGTATGTCCGTTCTGAATCTCTGACGCATTATTATCTCGGCCGAAGACATACTTGACTCCTCGTCACCCGTGCAGGTGATGCCGGTGGAGCGGGACGCAACGAAGTCATTCTCGCTGACACGTATGTGATTAGACCGGATTATGGCATCCCTTCTGCTTTTTATGTTTGTGAGCCACGAGCAGGATCTTCGCGTAACCCGAACCAGAACGCCCGTTCCTCCCCTCGTACGCAGATTGCACGAGCAATTGACGTGGCACTCAACCTCGAGTACGATGGAGAAACTATCACAGCGGCGAATGGCAGGGAATATCCCACACGCTTCTATGCCAGAGGACCGAATGCAGCGAATTTTGATATTCCTGAAGGTGACCGGCGAGTTGATGTAAATCGACTGGTGGAATTCTACATACTCAGAGATGACCTTGGACGATACATTCCGTACAGGTGAGTGCAGACCTATCATCCACATTCTTCTGCAGATATGGAGCTGCTCTTGGATCCGTAATCTCCTCTGCTGACGTTTCGGGCAGGGAGGGAGGGGATCAAGGCCCGGACCGCGTCGTCTTCGACGGACTAACGGGGCGCTTTGCGGGAGTTTTCACACATCGTGGCGAGATGTGGAATAACTTCCATCGTGCCCCAGGCCACGACGCGGAAGTCAACCGACCAGCCATACCGCTCGACTTTGGACCAGCGGAGGACCTGAAACCTTTCCCCACAAGCGCAGTCCTCCAAAAAATGAGAGCGACGGCCCCAGCAGCCCACCACCAGCGCTGGCAAACTTCCCACTCACCAAAGACGGCTGTCCAGCAGAAAGTGGCCAATGTTACTATTACAACACCGTCGCAATCCTCGGCTGGTTTCCTGGCGAAGCAGGTCTCCAAGCAATCGACCAAGCCTGCAACGAGTGGAAGAAGCAAAGAATCCCATACACCAAATCCTTCGCCGACATCAAAGCTCTTTCCGCAACGGAAAGTATCGCCTACAATGGCAAAGACTGGACGATTGGGATGTCCTTCTGGCAAGAAGTCCCCAAGAAACTGCCGTTGGGCGAATTTCCCGTTGAAGAGAAAGATTGCGTCACGGCGCTTAGGAGCGCGATGGATAATTGTCTGACAGATGATGTTGACAAGAAGATTGGAGGGCAGTATTCGCTCAAAGTGAAAGGGCTTGGGAATCAGCAGTTTGCGATTCATCCTAGTGTTGGGAATCCTGGGCCGTAAGGGGAATTATTGGAGTACGATCTGCCGGAATGAATGTATGTGCGCGAATGATGACAGCTACGAAGATTTGCAGGCGAGCGGGAAATGAATGGGAAGTTCTATTTTTCGTCGGATCTAGTGCTACCGCAATCGAAATGCGGAGCCGGGCGTTTGAAATGTGTGGAATGATGTATAGGGTCAACATCAGTTTCTTCTCGACGAAGTATGCCAAATGTATTGCCATGGTCGTCTGTGGAGTCTTACCTCCTGCTTCCCCAGGATCTGACCAAAGCCTGGTAGCCAGGTGCACGGTGATGGGGAGGGGATTCCAGCCCAACGCTACGCTCTGCACAATCACGCACGCGATTTTGCAAACCTGAATCGGACAAGTGAACAATGTGCTTCGCAAAATGTATACGTGCTGTAAATAAGCTCATCGATAGCAAAGACATCTGCTGCAACGCTCGTACAAGAAAAGACTCGCTGTTCTATTCGACTACACTTCTGCATCGCGCTCCACCATCAAACATCACCAAAATCTTTCACGCCCACCGACCCCGCAGCCTCGCTGTTCTGTCGGACCTCCTTTCTGATCAAGACGTCACCATCACCGCGGCTTTGAGAACGAATATGAGATGCCATGGTGGGCGAGACGGGCTCAGCGGTAACGTTGGAATGCACATTCCGCTGAGTGGAGATTTGCGACAGGACAAAGTGGTCTTTGCTGTTGGATCTCAATGGGAGCGATTGGGCTTTCTTGAAATGGGTCGTGAGTCTGTTCCATGGCTTTTCTTTTTCTGGAGATGGAACTGCGCTCTTTCGACTCTTCGAATTGCCTCCTCTGCCCTCTTGAATGGTCTCGAGGAAAGACATCTTTCTCGGACTGGACTCGCTGTCGGTGACGGATTTGCATGCACTGTCGAAGCTGCCGATCGTGCTTGGGCTGGTCATCATGCCGTCTTTGCGGGTTTTGCTGAAAAGCATGCGTGCTTTGCTGCTGACGGAGCTCATGGTGGTCGCCAGACTCGCTCGTGGACTGCTGCCCTCTTTGAGGCTTGGCCAGATCTTGCCGAAGCCACAGGTCAGGAGTACGTCTCGATACATGCGCATGGCATCTTTGCCAAAGCCAAAGATCATGAAAATGACGATGCCGCCAGCCAACCAGATGTAGCGGTCCCAGAGGATGTCACCATTGCTCGGCACCAGGACGGCGGCGTCCCAGCTGTAAGCAGTGGGATGGTGAACTTCGTTCCAGCTGAAAGGACCGAGGCCGTCATTGCCGATGGTGGCATAGATTGTATAGACGTGAAGTGGGAAGTATGCCAGAGTGCAGAGGGCGCAGAGGGCGTACAAACGGAAGAATCGAGATTTCGTGGTTTGATTGTTCGCGAGGATGGAGCGGAACTGCAGGCGGTATTTCATCAACCGAGCGAGAATGAGGACTGTAGAGGTGTCAGTCGGCAGCGTTTGAAGACAGTCTGTGACCAATGCTCACCACTGTAGTAGACGTCCAAGAGTGTCCAGAGAAGAGGCGGCATGAGGATGAGTACCACCATCGGCCAGCTGATGGAAAGCGATGCGTAGCAGCCGGTAATACCAAAAATGTAGTAGCGAAATGGCTGCACGATCCAATGAAATGGCATCTGCAGGAGCGGGACGCCAACGCAGCAGACCAAGTCGATCGCATATCCTCTGCGTCTCTGCGCTTTTGTGATGCCCCATGACGATCTCTCGGTGTCCATGACTTTGGCCAAAGCTCTCAGGATGCAACTGATGGCAGCAGGTAGTGCATTTTGGAGGACGACTTGCAGCTTGACCTCGATATCGCACAGACCCTCACCCGTGTACCAGGAAGCCACATCGTCGTGGGACCAAATGATGGCGTTGACGAAGGATTGAAGATTGGCGTAGAGGGCACAAGCTACGAGGACAGTGGCCCCGATGTTGCGGTTTCTGGCGTGCCAGGTGAGTGGGGGACAGATGAGTAGAGCGACCAGGAGGGAGAATGTGCTGAAGATGATTGCTCGAGCGTGGATGATGTGGTCATCACCGAGCGAGGGCGGTAGGCTCATCTTGGACTAGTTCGGTGCGGTCGATGGAGAAGGCGTCAGTTCGGTCGGTGGTCGCCCAGCTCCTCTATTTTCGTGACAGGTGGGTCGATTTCGAGTGGTGGTGGTTCGTCGTCGATAGCGAGCAGGATGTCTCTGTAGTTGACGGCAGCGATGATGGCGATGATGGAGAGAGCAAGTACACAATTGAAGAATGAAACTCGACGAAGATGTCGAAGGCCGTCGAGGTAGGCACCAGAGAATCTCAATAGCAGTAAAATCAATAGCAGAGTTTCAATAAGAATGAATAGCAGCAGAAGAGCGTCTTCAATAGGAGCAGTCCGCAACTTGGCTATTGAGGAGGTGAGGCTTGAAATGAGGTCCGTGAGAGCGACCATGTCGTGATGGTGCGGCACATGGCGAGGGATTCGAAGACAGCTTCTATCGTCTGGTGACACCTCGCGATGCGTGCTTCGACGGCCGCGGTAGGTGAAGTTTGACGGTGTTGGAGTTCTTTGAAGCCATATGTCTTGGCGGCGTCGCTGGAAGGGGTTGTCAATAGGCTTATGTCAATAGCACTTTTGAGACTTCTATTGACGGCACATCAGTGAAACTGCCACATTGAACCATGATTTTACCAGTCGAGGAACTACCGATGCAGGAGATGCTGATGGTTCGAGATGGAGTCTGGTCTTTCGGAGTCTGGTCTTTTGAAAAGCAGCTCACGATGTGTTCCCATTTTTCGACTGGCGGACTTCTGCGTACGTGAAGCCAAAATTCAACGCAACGGCCGGCCGGGAACTCATCGCCGGCCGATCATGTTGTCGTCTTGGCGTGAATGCGTGTACCTCACCGTCCATCTCCCTCGTCTGGCTCCGGAGCGGTGGAACAAATTGTGGTGTTCTCGCCCAACCTCGGGCAGCATTACCAAGCACCGCGGCTGATCTCCGCGGATGGCGCACATGTCGTGCAGATTCTGATGTGGCGGGCGCGACGAAAGTGGTCATGTTGTCCAGCGGGGGAGAGAAAGTACATGGTGAGAGGCAGGTCGGCGGTGTTGTTATCGATATCGCATGCAGCCAATCAGAGAGCCGCATTGCAGATCGTGCCTCTTCCCGCTCCGCAGAACGGTCGACACCCACGAACAACGAGCATCAACAAAGACTTTTGCAGTCGACCTCGTGCGCGCGTTCTGTTGTCAGAGCGGTCCCGTAGACTCCCCGAATCGCCGCCAGATGCGCTGCAACGGCAATGGACCACTCCCCCGCCAGCATTCCGCTAAAGCCGCCACGAGCGCGTCCTCTTCCTCTTCGTGCTACTGATTTGACTGACTGATATTGTCTTCCCTCGTCCCGCCAGTGATCTTTTCCATCGCGTCTACTTCACTACCCACATTCAACCCAGGTGGACGATTTTCCATAAACCCATTCACCTCCGCCACCGAGCAATTCACCACGTCACAATCACGAGCAGGGACAACCGACGAGCATGTGGTGAAGCAGCCATCCTCTGGGACACTGCCTGCCTACATCTTGTTGCCCTGCAAATCACATTTCGAATATCAAACACAGCGATAGATCAGATCCACAGCACGACATCACCTGACACCGCAGCCATGTCAGATCCGGACACTCAGCCGCTTTCTCGCCACGACAGCCTGATTTCAGTCGCATCAGACGGCAAATCAGAATTCCCAGCGGAACTTGTAGGAAAGAAGGTACTGCTTGCCACCGAATCACTTGGCCCCGTCAATGGAGTCTCGAGGACGACTCAGAGCCTCGTCGATTATCTGCGGAATCACGGCGTCCATGTCGCCACATGCGCCCCCTACTACAAAGGTCAGCCCATCACTGCCGATTCCAAACCGGAGAGATTGCCCATTGTCAACAAAGATTGGACAAGATCGATCGAGGCGAAAGCGGCGTCGTTGGGTTCGCGAGCGATTGGCGGCGCCTGGTCATGGCACTTTGATCGCGATGATCCTCGACGAGAAACTCAGCCGCTGCTTCAGACACAGCAGAAGCCGCCCATGCTGAATCGTCAACGAAGCGAGGATGCTCGACGGAAGATTCAACTCGTTCGTAGAGACAGGGCAAATCCCGAATTTCGCCTCCAAGGAACGCCTCTCCCTTACAATCCCGATCTCACAGTCGCATACCCATTTCGTTTGGGAAAAGTCTACGATAACACCTTCAAGCCAGACATCATCTACCTCGCGAGTCCTGCTTCCGTCGGCTTCCAGTTCTTGGTTCAGCTTCACCAACTCGACAATGCTCCACCGACATTGCTCAATTTCCAGACCGACTTGGCTGCGTATGCCGGGATCCTGTTTGCATCGCCACTCGATCGCTACGGCGCGTGGCTGTTGCATGTAGTGCAAGGCTTTCTCTTCCGCGCAGCTTGCGTGCACACCATTTTCTATCCTTCGGCCTACGTGCGCAAGTACATGGAAGGCACTGGCGCTCCGTCGGAGAAAATGATTCAACTCGGCCGTGGTGTTGATACGCAGCTGTTCAACCCGAACAAGCGCAACGGCGAGTACCGGCGGACCATCGCTCCGGGTGGGGAGATCATTTTCTGCTGCATTTCGCGTATCGCACCCGAGAAGGGGTTTGAATTTCTCGCTCAAGCTGCCTTGAAGTTGAAGGAGACCGGACTCAAATTCAAGTTGCTCATTGTGGGAGGCAACAAGAATCCGGCAGTCATGAATGAGGTAAGTCTCGAAATCAAGGTCGGTCCAGCATGTCCAGCTAATGGCTTCTCCAGGTTCAAAGCTACTTCAAGGAAATGCAGGACCAGGTGGTCTTCACGGGCATGCTTCGCGGCGTCGAGCTTGCAAAGGCGTATGCAGCGGCAGACGTATTCTTGCACTGCTCCATCACCGAAACATTTGGCCTCGTAGTGCTGGAGTCCATGGCTTCTGGTGTGCCAGTCGTTGCTCGGGACGAAGGAGGCCCCAGCGAGACGGTGAAACATGGACGGTCTGGCTACCTCGTGCCGCCGCAAGATCTCGACACCTTTGTTCGCTATGCCTACGAGCTCGGCACGAATCATAATCTGCGCGAGGACATGATTGGCAATGCACGCGAGCAAGCGTTGAACACGACGTGGGACAAAATCAACAACCAAGTGGCTGTGCGACTCACAGAAGCATTGCGTCAATCCAAGAATCAACCACGGACTGATGGCTATTACGGAACTTGGACTGCCATGTTCCGTGTCTACTTGGCTGTTGGGTTGGTTTGGGTTTTCTGGTTCATTGCTGTCACCCCCATGTTGATGTGTGGGTTCGTGCATGGCCTTTTCAAGTAGGATCATCTTGATCTACAGATACGCAGGAAGTGGCAGTGGTGAGAACGGCGTGCTTTGGCCTGCAAGTGCCTGAAGACTGCAGTGCACGAGGCACACAGAGGCGATTTTGATATGTGGCATGAGATATGAGGATTTCTGGAGGATGATTTGACACTAGCACTATACCCGACAGATCGTGCCTGTAGCGGCCGAATGAATTCCAAGCTTGATTGAATGTGTCTTGCTGGCAGACATTTCATCAGAAGACTCGACCAAATTTCCATGAGTGACGATACCCAACGCCGCTGTCCAGTACTGCAGCAGTCGTGAATAGGACCGGTCGAGAGAATGGCAAATTCGATAGCGTATAGTATGCACGTTCTGGAAAAGTCCTTCGCAAGACTTACAGTAGTACGCGTGCAGTGAATGGTGACCCGCACTGTTCACGACAGATCGCCACCCAAATCCTCCTTGCAGAGCGCTTCCATCGCCAGCAGCTTGCAGGTATATCTTCTGCCACAGCGCACTGTTACACGAACTTCAACTCAATCCATCCAGACAACGACACCCAAACACGCCGAACAAGTCTTCATCCCAACAAGCACCCCGTCTCCTGCACCGCGCACCTCCACTTCTTCCTAAACCAAACCCTCAACCCTCAACCAAGACCACAAATAACCCCAATGCCACACAAAATCTTCGATTCCTACGACGGCCACAAACGCTGGTCATGCTGCGGAGCTCGCTCTCGCACGCCTCTCTGCCTGATGGGCTTGTGCGTTTCGTCCAAAAGGAAAGATCCTCCGGAGATGGGCATGGGAATGAAAGCGGCGATTGGGGTTGCGGCCGCGGGTGCTGTGGGCGCGGGAATGGCGTATGTGGGGAATGAGTGGCGGCAGAGGAGGTCGAGTAGGAGGAGGTACTATTATTGAGGGGATGCAGGGGAGAGAGGAGACCTCAGTGAGGTGTTGAATTTCTGAAAGCATGCACTGTGCTGGTTCATTTTCTTTGTCTATTGTCTTCGTGCTGGAAAGTAGCAGAAATTGTATGGGTTAGAGTAAGCTTGGTGTTTTCATTGCAAGAGAATTCTCGAGGAGTAGTGGCCAGAGCACAGCTCAGCCCAACCACGTCTTGAGTCTGTTATTATTTTTCGACAAGTCCCAAAAAACACCGAGACAAAGCATTCTGTTCTTCTACTCCCACATCCTTTCCTCATATTCGAACGCACTTTTCAAATCTCGCTTCATGCACAGGTCATGGCAACTCTCGTCACTGCATCGTCGCCGTGAAGGAAGTAGCCCGGATCACCTGAGTTCGTGGAATTGAAGGCATCACCAAGCTGACCGCTGCCGTGGTTGATGAACCAAATTGGCTGGCAGTTGATCTTTGCCACATCAATCTGCTGCAAAAATCGTTAGTTCGACGAGATCAATTGCTTGCTGGAGAAGGCTCCTTACCTCATCAGCGCCTTTGATCTCAACACCGGTGATGTTCTTCCCGAGCAAATCTGCGGCTTGCCCGAGAGGAACGGAAACGGTACTGCTCTTACCTTTGGCGTTTTGTACTGTGATGTCGATGGTAGGAAGGGTGTTGCGAGGCTTGACGTTCGAATTGCTGCAGAAGATTTCAACTCGAGTCGCTTTCGGGCGGTCCTTGGTCATGCTGGCATAGCCCGTTTTGATGTCGCTTAGAAAAGCAGCGTGATTGTTCTTCAGAAGAGGTCCGGCTTGGCTGGCTCCCGTGTCGAAACCCCAGATTGAGAAGCAGGTCACCTTGCTTGATTCGATCTACGGAAGTGCATCAGTATGGCACACAGTAACGGGGAAAAAGACGCTGAGCACTCACTCCATGTCCTGTACTCATCTCGAGTGTCGTTATGTCCTTGCCAGTAGCGTTCACGCCCGCACCTTCACCTACTGGGGCTGTGACTGACCCCGACTTGCCATCGCTCTCCCGGAATATGATGTCGACTGACGGCTTCGAGTCGTCGGCGCGAGCGACCAATGGCAAAGAGCTACTGCATCTGATCCCAACTTTATGGCAGTTGCCAATACCGAGTGTCTGATCAGGGGAACCCGGCTGCAAGGGCGTAATAGTACGACCAACGATTGGGCCACTGCCGGTGGAATACCACGTAGGCTGACAAGTGGCTTCTATCGAGTCCTGCATATCATGTTAGCGTGATGGGGAGCCTTTGAGCGAGATTGTACATACACCATCAGTCGTGACGAGCCTAACGCTGCCGACCAGGTCGCCAATATCGCTGACGCCGAATTCCTGATACTGGCCAGGAACGAGTAGTGCCACCTTCTCAGGACCATGGACGCCGACGATCTTGATCGAAATGTATCCATCCTTGTCTTCGCGAGCCGTGAAAGAGGAATTAGGGCTGCAGCAAAGGCCGACGGTATTGATCTTGCCCTTGCCGGAAGCTTGATCAGGCACGGCTACTTCGGTCCCGGCAAAGTCAGTGCCCACTACGGGTTCGCTGTTGGCGAAGTACCAGGTGGACTGGCAATGAATCTGGCCAAGATTGAGTCCCTGAACAGAATCGTCAGTGAAGCGATGAGGTAAGATCGGGAAGGCGACATACTGGAGTCCAGCCACCGATGGCAACTTTTGCAATATCTCTGCCGGTGAAGTTTTGGTGCTGGTCGAGGGTCAATTGGCCAGATGTTACCGTGCCATCGACATCGTCAATGCGGATGAGAAGTGACTGGTCGTCGACTTCATGAACGGAGAGTGGCGATGATGAGCAGCTGCAGGTCACGCCAACAGACGAGACCTCGCCGTTGCCAAAGGTCAGATGAGGATAGCCAGGCTGAGTGGGTGTGAAGCCGAGACCGACGATGGGGCCACTCGAGGAGAAGTACCAGGTGGGCTGGCAGGTCAGAGTACCATCCTGGAGAGTGATGTCAGTTTGGGGTGAATGATGACGAAAGGAATCAAGTCTCAAACTTACAGTGCAGGCGCCAGATGATGTGACATCAACACGGTCGATATCCTTGCCTTGGATCTGGACATACTGGCCAAGGGCTATAGTTTCAATGGTTTCCGCGCCGTCAGCGTTGTGGACTCGAACCGACACAGATTTGAATTCGCTCGAGGCAGTCGGCGCAGCCAAGGCGACAACAGTGGTGGCAATGACAGCAAGCAGAGGAATCTTCATGTTGGGCTACTCTGCAGCAGGTGGTAGTCGAGTTTCTTCGTGGGTGGTATCTGAGCTTGACTCTGGCGGTGTTGTTGTGATGTTGGTTGTGGTTGTTGGGTGTGGGCTGGGGCAGTCGCCTTTTGTGCTCGATGCTGCGCCTAGATACGGGAGTCGCATATGAGCAGCTGTGAAGGGGTCCGCTC
This sequence comes from Cercospora canescens BHU, assembly GCA_000347735.1. Classification (NCBI taxonomy): domain Eukaryota; kingdom Fungi; phylum Ascomycota; class Dothideomycetes; order Mycosphaerellales; family Mycosphaerellaceae; genus Cercospora; species Cercospora canescens. Next base: position 4,267 of record ANSM01001602.1, on the reverse strand, counting down.
CATATGCTTATGCCGAAGCTCAAGTGAATTTGTAGTGCGCATGCTTCGGTTTCATGTGAAGTTTCACAGTGGAAAGAGTCTGCACTCACTTGCAAGGTGCTGTACTTTTGCAATTTGTCCATCTACTGCTCAGTCATCTATCTGTTGAGGAGCCTAATATCTCGCATGCATTGTACGTCCATCTTGCCGCAAAGCGATTGGTCTATGATGGTAAAGCTGAGTTCTATCTGTGCCATCTGCTTCAATTGCCAACATTCGGTGTAGTCGACGAAGATATGCTGCTACGTACTGCGTTTTTCGGTTCCTTCAGCGTTTCTTGTGGTTTCTATGGAGTTGCTTTGTCGTGCTTTCGACGAACGGAGAGCCATGAGCTATACAATCCAAAACTTCTGCCGCTTCGTTTCTCTATCATCGTCCAGTGCTTTTCGCGGAACACGACGTACCATCCCGACCAATCGCACCGCGTGAATCGTTTGAGTATTGAGCTCTCTGCTGAGAACAAATACATCGTTGCCAAGATGCTCAACGGGGCGCAGGACCAAGAAATATATTTCGAGTGCACCGGAAGCTATTGGGCACGTATAGCGACATATGTAGTCTCCCTCCTTCAGCACAGTCTTGACAGAACGTGGAGTCCCATTTTGAGTCTGGTATGGTTCGAAATCTTGCGAATTCAGAGAGTGCGGACTATTCGCCCCGTCTGGCGTGATTATACATCCCAAACATGGTAGGGTAATGCCCAGGCATTTGGAGGAATCATTGAACAGACTGACCTCTCTGCCGTCGCTCTCTGCTGCAGACGATGCGAATCTTGGAGAGAGCTGACGATAGAAAAACAATGATAGAGGAGAAGTCCTTCCGAAGCTTTCACGTTGTGGCTTTTGGCAGTTCACCCTCCAGTCTGGGATCCAAGACGGTAACTCGTAAGCGCGTGCTACACCTATGGCATGCTGGTGGGCCGCCACAAGGAGCATATCATCTGTGTAAACGGCTTTTGCAAAATTATAGTAGACTTGCGTGGAATCAATCATGTAATCCACAGCCACCTTTCCGAACGTTTCGCGACAGAAACTCAGTATCGCATACACACGATCTCGATCGTCAGAGCATTTGAGGTGCTGAATGCTACCCAATACGTCCATCAAGTTCGTGCGAAATTCCGCTGAAGGTCCATTTGCGCCGACGAGGGAGTCAGGGTCCATTCGACATCTTCGGGCGTAGTCTATATTATGCATGAGTTGGAAGTATCGCAACACGGCTGGCGACGCATGACCCTCGTTGACTACACACTCCATCCCGGCGAGGAGGCTCGAGAACGGAATTCGGACACGGCCACAGAGGAATTGGATATCGTCTGCATGCACAAGCTCCTGTACAACCCATAAACGGGTGAAATATCTCCTACTCACAAAAGCTTCCCAGGATGCATGATCGAATGTCTCCAGGTCCGCTGCACTGCACCACGCAGGAAGGGGATATATGTGATGGCCCTTGCAATAATTGAAAACGTGAAGTCCATCTTGGGCATGTGAATCGTCGCCGAGCCAGGCTAGGACACGGTGCGCGGAGGAGTAAATATCAGCCATATGCTGCACCTGCTGAGCCTGCTCTACCGGGTCGCGTTGATTAATGCAGATCGCATCGGCCCACACGACGTGACAATATTTATCCCTGTAGCGTAGATGCCTCAAAGCCCGACTCAGGTTTCCCGTAATTGGTACTTTGATCTCGTTTTGTACCTCAATGTAATCGTCCTCCAGGATCTGACCTTCGAACGGAGGCTGCCAGGTGTAGGACAGAGCATCAAACTTGCCACGCCATTTTTCAAGTGGTCCGGCCTTGAATTCGCCAAATAGAGGATCATCCAAATCCACCGCCGGATCTAGATAAAAAACGCGGATGTGTAACTGGAGTTTGTTCGCAATCGGGCTCTTCAGAACGCGATATAGCTTGTACAGTTGGGCGAGGTCTCGTGCGTGGTAGAGGTTTGGGCGTTGTCCTCGTGACATGATCCTGATGCAGGCCAGAAAGCATTCTTCTGTGTTCTCTGCGAGCTCGTGACGGGAAGCATTTCTCTCTTTGTGCAATTGAGAAAATTGGCTGCGCTGTTCCAAGCCACTGCCAAGGTAGCACAAATCTCATGCAGGAGCTTCCGGCAGGCAGCCGTCAAGACGTGGCTCCAGTTGGTAGCGAAAGCAGGGATCGCGATCCCTCTTTTCATTCCCCGTCACTGCCATCTTCTTCCTCCAACCACTTGCTCATGTACGGTCCATCCAGCCAATACCCGAGCCTCCTGTAGTAGCCTCTCACGCCCACGCCAGAGATGATTGCAATCTTCTTGCTTCCATGCTCATCTCGTGCGATCCGCTCAGCCTCCTGCATCAACAAAGTTCCGTAACCTTGGTGCTGTGACTTTCCCTTTACTCTTTCATGGATGGGCACAGCGGAGCCATATACGTGTAATTCCCGAACCAGACTAGACTGCTGACCTGTCAATTCTTCCCTGAAAGTGTACTTTTCCGTGCACTTCCGCAACCGCAGCAAAGCGATCAAGATGTCTTGTTTCGGGTCTTCATATGCCAAGAATGTTTCCCACCCGCCGTTCGCGACGTAGTCTCTCCGCACAAGTTCGACCTGGTTTGGACGAATCTTGTGCTTGACTTCATTGATCCCCACCTCTCTCGTCCGCACATCTCGACATGTAGTCCCAAAATCCTTCATGCGTGCCAAGGCCAACTCGCGGAGGTTGCCATTCTCCACTCCCGACGTCACCAGAGGCATGGGGATATCTCGCTGCACTCGGTAAATTCTCGTCCATGGTGGAATGAGAGCCAGGATACGCGCCACGATATCGATTAGCACGTTCGGAGTATAATTCTTGTACCGACCTGTCCGCCACAGCTCGTACAGACCTGTTCCGCGAATGACGAGGGTAGGATAAATTTTCAGCCCATCAGTTCGAAAGGCGGGATTGGAAAAGTATTCTTGAAATTGAAAGAGATCGCGTTCGAGACCTACGTTAGGCAAATCGGGCATCATGTGCGAGACGACTTTGAAGCCAGCATCCTTGGACTGACAGAATGTCTCGCAGACGGCCTTGACTGTGTGTCCTCGATTCGTGTCTCTCGCCACATCTTCGTACAAGCTCTGCACACCAACTTCGAGGCGGGTGCAGCCGTATCGAAGCATGTCGGAGAGATGAGGCGGAAGACAATAGTCGGGTCTGGTCTCAATGGTGATACCTACACACTTTGTCGTACTCTGCTCTCCTGCCAGTACTGCCTCGTCGACCTGCGACGTAGAGTAGCCGGACAGAGCGTTGTGTAGCTGTGAGATGAACGTCTCGCGATACTTGGGAGACAGCGACATGAAGGTGCCGCCCATGATGATGTACTCGACTTTGTCCACGCTGTGTCCAAGATTTCGTATTTGATCTACCCGCCCTCGAGCCTGTTCAAAAGGGTCATATCGTGCTCTTATCGCGCGCATGCTCGTCGGCTCGTAGCCGGTGTATGATTGGGTGCTGTATTCGAAATCGGAGTCTGGTCCTCCCGGACAATACACGCAGATGTTTCCGGTGTAGGCGATGTGAGGACATCGATGAGGCTTGCACATGACGGCCACGACGGCGATTCCAGAGGCACTACGAATCGGCTTGGCGATGAGTTTGGGGAGGATGTATTTTTTGTACTGCTCCGGCACGGCGGCGATGATGTCGGTGAGAGGCGGCTGCCGTGATAGGTAATGCTTCTTGGAGAAGGAACCGCGCAGCGTGTTTAAGTTGAGATCCTTTTTCTTCGCATTGGGCTCCTGCGATCGGATCCAGTCTTCGACTAAGTAATTGGCAATATCGGCGCATGCTCGCACGTATCGTTCGTTCTCCGGCGGCAGTTTGGATTTGATCGCGGCCGGCAGTCGCTTGTGCCGCACTTCAGTCTGTGTCTCCGTCATTGTCGCCATCTTGACGGTGATCGGGGAGGAGTTGTCGAGAGGTGCGCAATGCGTCACTGGACATCTCGTCAAATGTTCAACTAGCGCGGGCTTGGCAGGCGGGAGCGGTCGGGTAGAGACGGAGGTGAAAGGTTACTGGAGCTCGGAGCTTCAGCAAAACAACAGACAGCACCGCCAACACCACCACCGCCGCCTCTCCTGTCCACTCCTCCTGCTTCTGTCCACCACCGCGCAGAGCTGCTTGGCGCGATCCTACTCCCACCATGCAGTCCATCCGCCAGCCCCTCACGCGCGCCTTGCGAAATGCCCCAGCCGG
>ANSM01001590.1:0-13699 GCA_000347735.1 Cercospora canescens BHU | reverse complement strand
GCAGCGCGTCGCCTCCTCCCCCCCCGGCACGCGCACAATTTGCATTATTGCCGCCGCGACATCCTGGTCGCCGTGTGATCTTCGCCTGCGAGAGCGTGTCTCTGCCTACCCACTTTTTCGCTCCCACGCTGCCCCTGCAGGTTCGCGGTCAAATCCTCCTCGCGCTTTGCCTCTCCTGCAACTCCGGCTCCGGCAGCTAGCAGAGGTGATCGTCGCGGACGGCACCATTACCTCACCGTGTTGCTTGACCCAGCCATATCAGGCGCCGGTGCGCGGCGCTATTTCCAGGGTGCACGCCACGATACGCTGCTACAAAGCGCGCTATAGCTCTTTCATCTAGCACGAGCTTCTGTCATCACACATCGCGCCGGCCTTTCCTCTATCGACTAGACTGCATCTCCTCGCGGCCTGCGCGCCGGAAATTCGGTTCGGGCAAAGCTTGAAAGCTTCGAGACACGACCTGGCTCTTGCCCCGGCCGGGCCTGTGTTTGTGTCTTGGAACGGCACACGCTAGAAGCGTCGGTGGGCCTTGGTGGACGGCCACTATCTGCACAACATCCGCGCACAAGGTACCGAGGGAGCGCGCTACCATCCTGCAAAACAACAGCCTTCCTCCGGCCTACATCAGCGGGCACTTGTACTCGACGGCGCGCTGTCATCGCGCTTTGTTTGGAGGCCATTGCATCGGACTCGCGCGCACCAAGCCTACTGCTCTATGTCCAGAGCCTACGACACGCCACCCACTCAGACCAACGACACATCCCTCAGCGCGATCTTAGCATCGCACCTGCACGGCCAGCGTCAAGACCCTCCCCAGTCAATGGATGGTAGACAGCCCGACTACCCGCAGTCAGGTTTGACCTCACCGTACGCCTCGTACAACGGACACCAGTCTGAAGGCTCTTCTGCAGATCAAGCGTCTGCTGTGCAATACCAGCCCGGCCAACAAGACTACAAGCCCTCCAACTACTCCGCTTCCGCCACGCCCGACTCGAGCTACGGCCTTCCCCAGTCGGCACGCTCAGGCAGCTTTCCCGAGTACATCCAGCGTTCCTACGCCGAGGGTCAGCAACAGAGCCGCTACGCAGCAGGCACGCCCAGCAACATGGCGCAAACCTCAAGTCCGTCTTCTTCTACGCCCGAAGGGCACCACATCAACGATCACGCGCATGGCAGCAAATCTGACGCAGAAGTTCCCATAGATCCCTCCATCGCTCAGTCGAGCCCGTCTTATCCTCCCCCGCAGAGCTATTCACCCTATCCGCCGCAAGACCAACAACACATGCCGCAGTACGCGAATCAACCCATGACCTCTTACGCGCGCCCCGAGTGGGCCGGTCATTACCAGCAGCAGGCCATGTACGGCCACTCGCCAGCGACCACTGCAGGCGCTGCGCCCAATATGGTAGCGCACTCAATCCCTCGACCACCAGCGGTGGGTACCTATGCTGGTGCGCATCCTGTAGTGTATCCTAACGTGACGCAGGGCGGGCATCCGCTTTCGACTGTGTACTCTTTCGTCCCCATCCCGGGTGCGCAACAGCACAAGCGACCGAGACGGCGTTACGAGGAGATTGAGCGCATGTACAAGTGCGGGTGGAATGGATGTGAGAAAGCCTACGGCACTCTCAACCATCTCAACGCACACGTGACGATGCAATCGCACGGCACGAAGAGGACTCCAGAAGGTACGTGACTTCTTCCCGCGTCGGTGCTGTGCACAGCGTGTCCAGGCTTCGACGTCGCGTCGTGGGGGTTCTCACGAATCCCGAGCGCGCGGTTTGACATTCGTCGCGCGCGGGCGCTAGACATCAAGCTTGTCCATGTTTCGCTTCTTAGCGCGAGCTAGTCATACCACACCCTGTGATCCACCCCGCACATACTGACTCGTTCCTTGACAGAGTTCAAAGAGATTCGCAAAGAATGGAAAGCAAAGAAGAAGGAGGAAGAGAACTCCCGCAAGGCCGAAGAGGAGCGACAACGTCAAGAAGCCGCCCGCAACGGTCAAGATACGACACAAGCTCAAGGCCAACCAGGCTATGGACAGCCTCACATGATGCAACCTCAGATGGGTGGACCTCAACTGCCTCCGATCGGGTACCAACCTGCCACTGGCCAAACACCGAGCCAATATGCGCAACCGCAACAAGTTGATGGCGCACCACAGTATGCCAGTAACGGCCAAATGTACGGCACACAGGGCTACCCTCAAAGCCCCTATGGACAAGGCGGACTGCCTTATCAGCAACGCGCATAGGATGCGGACGATTGACTGCCGTGCGACGCAGCCCTTTCAGGCTCCGCCGACAGTATCGGCGGGAGTAGTCAGCTCACGAGTGGCATGATAAACAACACCTCTAACTTGACGACGCTTCGAGGAGGATCGTAATACGAAGATCGGGGCCCTGCATGGTAAGCATTGTCTATTGCCGCGGCAGTGGACGACATGTCCTTGGCGACAGGTGTTGCTGGAATTGTACATTTGCATTGCAACAATGCACGAGGGGATGAAACTTTTGCATTGCCGTCTATCACGATGGCTGATGATACCATACACGAACCTCCCGGGCTTGCGGAGGCAGAAAGTTCTTTGGCCAAGTGTGGTCCTTTTTTGCGGGTTGCCAGGCGTCGCTCCAGCGGGGAATGGTTTTCAAGGTTTAGATGAACGTTCTTGTTTCCAGCATAACATGATTTTTGCGTGCATTTTGCGAGAATGGTGCGCAAGCAGCAGGGAGGATGATGAAGAGGAAGAAGAGAAGGCACGCGAACTCAAGTATCGACTTGTACTTAGCGCAAGGCTCGAAGACACCGTAGCAGATACGCGCAACGAACGATCTTCTCACTTATAGACTACTTCGGCTCACAGAGATCCTCAAATATGGAGGTGGCTGCAGACGCATGTGGCACACATGGCGTGCGCGGCCTAATGATTCCGGCACTAAAAGATCGATGCGTTGCTTGTGTTTATATAGCGGGTACCTGGAGACGGCGTACCAACTGCCGGGTGGGCGTCCAAGAAGGGGCACGATATAAGCACCGTTGCATGCCATGTATGCCGAGTGCAACGCGGTGGAGGCGCCATGGAAGATGGATGCCGAAGCCGAAGCTGCAAGTAAACGAAGCGACTAGCGTGGTTCGAAGGACAAGTGCCGGGAACGAGATAGAGTATGGCGCTTACGATGGATCTGATGGCGTCGTTCCACGACACTACGACTTGCGTCGACGTTCCCACTAGGAGGCTTGACGAGCACGCTTACTGTTTAGCTGCCGTTGCCCTGATCGACTGTGCCCTGGTTTCTGGGACTAACGTACAGTACCTGTTCCGTCGTGGTTGTTTGGGATTTCTGGATTGTTCCAATATATCAACGGACTGAATCCAGCGACGGGGAGACTATGTGGCGATGCCGTGAAGACGGATGCCTCGGATGCTGGATGCGAGGCGTGGCAGGAGGAGGTGACGTTGTCCGTCGTGCGGCTCCGCAGCAGCCTGCTTGCTATGCTACTAGCTAGACAAATTTGCCTTGCCTTGCTCGCCGCTAACACCTCATCACACGATCTGTCTCGTTCGTTCTTCACCATCGACCACACGGGACCACTGGTGGTAGCCCCCCGACTCGGCGCGAAACGAACGGTCGTCAGGTTGCGTGATGCTTATATATAAGCTACTGCAGGCGGCAAGGCAGTAGATCCCAGTTCGCACACGCGAGCTCGTTCGTTGTTTTTCGGTTTCGAGACTAATGCGAGTCAACGCCCAAACCGCTGGTGTCGTACAAGGCTGCTCCTCGTGCCCGGCCGTGCCACCTTCGAGACTAACTCTCACCCTATGGCGCTTAAGGCAAAGTATATTTTCCTTTGCCTTTGCCAGGCTACCCCCATGCGCACTCCGAAAGCCTCGCGCTTAGCGGTACGATGGTGCCGGACGGTGCGCGTCGTCTTGTCGCGGGCTGCTGCTAATACATCCGGACCGGCTTACACGACTCGCACCGATATCTGCACGGGATCTCGAAATCTGGAGCCGGCATTGTCGATACGTGAAGCGAAATCTGGCAACCGAAGTCTGCAAGCATATCCCGAGTCTCGGATTCTACTCAACATCTCCGAACGGGTGGCTGTTCGGTAACGTTGGGGGGCGATTCTGCCACGTCGATGTGCAAGCAAGTCCGGCGAGGCGTGGGTGTTGGAAGTCCCTGGTGGCGTCCGGAGCGCCCGATCATCGCTTGAAGTGAAGATTCAGCGTGGCATGCTCAAAATTGGATGATGCCGACAAGCTTGCAGCTCGCATGCCTGGGGATGTTGTTGTTATCATGACGGCGAATGACACATCTTGCCTCCTTGTTTGCTCACATGCTGGTCATCTGGCTGACCTCAGACGCTTCATCATACCAGTGCGGTCGCGGACGACTTCTTCACACGACACAGCCCGCCAACACGCCGTCAGCGGTGTAGTGGTTTGTTCAAAAATGGCAAGAGCATACAGACATGTCTCCAGGAAACACCAGCTGAGGTCTCCAGATCGACTCGCTCTATCATCGGCCCACACTATCCCTGAATTTCATTCACCGCGAGCGCCAGTTCAAGCTAACAAGCGCAGACTGCCATCGGCCAATCCTTAGAGGGCCGCAAACCCGGCCACCTAGTCCGTCTTGCGATCGTTCCGACGGCGGCGGCAAGACTCACGAAAACTTCAGAGCATTGTTTCCAGATGGAAGCTCGGAGTCTCTACCAACACAATACTGCCCGCAGCGCCGGTCGCTTGTGAATCTCTCGATGCCGCTCACAGCTGTATTGCAACGTCGACGAACGGGACCAGACGGATCGCGAACTCATCCCTTCGGCATCTTCTCCGAATGTCAGCAACGCCTCACACATCGCGCGATGCGGCAACCTGTACCTCGTCATCGTACATTCCTCGTCCACGGATGAACAGCTGCGGCATAAGAGTGGTAACATGCTCGTCTTGACCCGTTGGCAGCGGAGAAGACATCGAGAATGCTTCCGTACATGACTTTAAGACAACGATGTCTGGCCATTCCACACATCATCAACATTGCGTCAACAGAAGTTCCAGACTGCGATGAAGTGTCGTCAGTTTCGTCTCGCAGCAGTGGTACAGATGAACTCTAGAGTCACTCGAACCAAGATTGGCGAAAAGCTTAGGGTCCAGCTTCGGAGACAATCCTCTTAGCATTCAACGGAAATGCTTCTACGATTGACGAGCGAAGGTAAGAGTTCGATGATTACGCATTACAACAGAGCTGGCTTGAGATTTTCTTGGGCCTTCGTCTCTCTCGTGGTAAGATCTGCCTTCTACCCCGTGCCGTCTTCCGAAGTTCTGTCGAACTCTCCAACCATACTAGCTCTACAACACAGCATTCTTGAACTTCGTCCCAGCTTGAATGAACATCGCAAACAGACAGCCCAGCCCGGTCATATATGACACGGTTCTCGCGTAACCCATTTGGATCGTGGTGCTATTCATATACACCCAATTATACACCACCCTCGAGCCCAGGTAGGCGAAAGTCAGAGCATTCAGCGTCGCAGGATCTAGCTTGGCAGCACTCCCGGCCACGAGCGCCGCAGTGAAAGGGCCAAAGTTCTCAAAGCTGTTCAGCATGGCGGCTTCGCCGCGGATGATGAAGTCTTTGCTCGCTTGGTCGAGATTGGGCGAATTAATCACTCGTTCGGAGAAGTTGCGTGGCGCGCGAGGATCGAATTTGGAGCCGGTTTGCGACTCGAAGAGTCTCATGCCCAAGAAACGGGGGGTGACGGCGATGAGCTGTAGATGTTAGACGGTGTTCTGGGAAGGGCTCGTGGTTGAAGATGATACCCAGTAGGCTGGAATGGTGTACAGCGCGATGTTTTCTCTGCGGAGGTCTGGCAGACGAGGGATGTATGAGGCCATTGGCTGATGTGATCTGCTTGGTAGGATGTGAAGTGTCAATAGTGTGGGATTGCTCAATGTCAGAACATTCTCTTGAGGTTACATGTAATTGTAGGAACGGTGGTGTTTCGACACCGCTTTCGCTACCGAGCCGAAGGATTTCGTGTTATCGCGCTGCATTGCAGGCCGCCTGAGGCACATCGTCATCGACACGAGTCGTTGGAAGTGAGGGCGTTTTCGTTGCTCTGCGGGGTCGAGACGCGTCGTCCACGAAACCCTCCAGCGCGTCTGAACCACGAACATTCCACACGTTTTTGGGACATCCTGCACATCATGTCTGACGACGAACAAGATGGCGTAGCCTACGGCGACACTCACCGTGCCTTTCTGCAAGCCCTCTTCGCACGCCAGACCATCACCTTCGAAGAAGCCAAGCCCTTGATCTCCTCCATCCGAACCGCCGTCAAACCCGACCGACCTCACCTCCCCGAAGACGTCACCGAAGAAGAATTCCTAGACTACATCCAACGCGTCAACGACGCGCTCAACCCCTTCGACTTCGAAATCCGCAATGCCGTTCACCAAATTTCCCGCGAAAGAATCTACGCCTTGGTCAACACGACCAGCGATTCGCTCACGCAACTGGCCACGACGCATTCGCCCCACGATATAGCATACGTCAAGCGCATTCTCGACGCCATGTTTGATACTTACAACACGCCACGACAAGAAATCATGGCGATCACGGCGTTCCAAGCTGGGAAATTGGCGAAAGCTCCCGGAGGAGGAGGAGGAGAAGGAGATCGACGAGATTCGGGACAACATGGAGGGACTCAACAAGAGACGCAATCGAAAAACGCCAGTTTGACGCAATCGCAAGCGGAAAAAGTCATGGAGTCTATGGTGGAAGAGGGCTGGTTTGAGAAGACAATAACAGAGACGCGGAGTGGTCGCGAAACGGTCTGGTATACTGCTTCGCAACGCGCTCTGATGGAATTGCAGCAGTGGCTTGTGGATGTGTATAACGGCGACGAGGAAGATGATGAGGACAGCGAGCCGCATCAGAAGATCAAGTTCTGTAAGGCTTGCGCGGGGATTGTGACGGTGGGACAGAGATGTCCGAAATTGTCGTGTAATGTCAGATTGCATGGGGCGTGCGTAGGGAAGATGTTTAGGGCGCAGAGGGATAGTGAGACTTGTCCGGTTTGTAAGACGGAGTGGATGGATGCGCCAAAGGTGGGCATTGAGGCTGCCAAGGCGCAAGGGGGTCGTGCTGGAGGTGGGAGGAGATCGACGAATGGTGTGGGGGCTGCCAGTGGGAGGCGGAGTAACGGAACTCAGGTCGTCGGGGATGACAGCAGTGATGGCCAAAGCGATGTCGAGATGGCGTGAGAGTTGGCTCTGCTCACGAGCCATGACGGAGTGTTGCGACGTGGATTTGAGCGAGCAGTTTGGCGCGAAGGAAACGAGAACTTCAACGGGAAGTACAATCGCTGGGATGGAATGTTTTGATTTCCTTTTGCTCAAGCTCAATGGTGTGGAGCTTCGACACTACTACTCTATAGCCTCCCCAGAAGCCGTATATGGGTATCCGTCAGGGCATCACGGGCCATAAGTAACCCAAGCCATGCAGCAGCAAAACCAAACACCAGCGCTTTTGATCGTGAAATCCATAAAATCGTACCGCTTAACGGTAAGACTTCTGGTAGCGGGCACGAGCACCTGGACCACCGAACTTCTTTGGCTCGCAGCGTCTGTTGTCGGCAACGAGGAGAGTACGGTCGTAGGCGACGAGAGCCTGCTTCAGCTGGTTCTTGCTGTGCTCATCGACGTACTTCTGGTAGTAGGCGATCTACATCACCTGTCAGCACGCCATGGTCTCTCGAAGGAGATTGTTTTTGATCTCTCGCTCGTCATCCGTTAGGATGCGGCGGCCGAGTGCCTACTTGCGGAGGCTCGGTGGGACATACGATGCTCTTGGCAATAGCCTGACGGATGGCGTAGACTTGCGAGGTGTGACCACCACCACGGACGCGGACGCGGATGTCAACGTCGGCTGTGAGGAATTATGTTAGCATGCGATCTTCATTCATGCCATTGCATTCCATGCAGCATTGTTCTTCGCCTTTTTCTGCGCAGTTTCCATCCATGCACATTGCCCATTTTCTTGCGCAAATCCCCATGCCCATTTCTCATTCCTGCCGACAATACCAGATGCGACGTACCGAACTTGTCGAGACCGAGGATGAGGAGAGGCTCATAGACCTTGAAGCGCAGGATCTGAGGCTCAACGAGCGACAGAGGCTTGCCGTTGACCTTGATCAAGCCCTTGCCCTGCTTGGTGTGGGCGACTGCAGTGGCAGTCTTCTTCTTGCCGAAGCACTGAACGCTCTGGACGGCAGACATTTTGGCGGTGTTGTCTTCGGAATTGGAGGGAGGGTGGTAGAGCGTTGGGTGTTAGAAGTCGTCGTCGTCGGCACAAATCCGTGCTTGGGCTGGAAAGTTTCGAGGTGTGGAAGGCGCGAAATTGATCACGTGGTTCTCTGTGGGCTTGGCGCGAAGCGTCGGCGCTTTTGCCTCCGATGGTGCCCTCCAAGTCAAGACGTGCAGTTGGTGCATCACTTTGGTGTGGCCAGAAATGATGCTCCTGGCGATTTGTTGGCTTCTCATGTCTGAAGGCCTTTCAGTAATTACATTGCCCAGTGTTTGAACTTGTGAACACGAGTGGGAAGCCAAGAACCATCCCAAATATGAACGAGTCATCTCAAAATTACAAGCTCTTCGCCTTTGGCTCTAACGGATCTGGTCAATTGGGAATAGGTCATAGAGGAGATGTCTGGTCACCGCACGAATGTAAAGGATCGGTGTTAAACTGTTCGACTGGCATAAAGCAAGTGGCATCTGGCGGTAATCACACTGTTGTACTGTTTGACAATGGAACTTTGGCTACTGCAGGCGATAACACTGATGGGAGATGTATGGGCAACGATGAAAAATCCAACAGTACTGTCTGGACACAGAAGCCATCGTCCGGCCAAGGTGATGAAGTTTTGAAACAGGTCGCTGCGACCTGGTCCGCTACTTTTGCCTCAGGAGAATATAAATGCTACGTCTCTGGGTCGGGGATCTCTGGTGAGCTTGGTCTTGGATCCGAGGTATCGGTGGCAGAAGCTATGGCGAAGATCGAGCAATGTATTCCTCCTTATGACCAAATCGTCAAGGTTGCCAGTAGTATGGGCCACATTGTAGTGGTGCTGGCAAGTGGCGAGGCCTGGGGCTGGGGCAGAGGAAGACAAGGTCAGCTCGGCGCACCAGCAGAGATTGTGTGGCGGCCTCGCAAGTTCAACGATGTACGATTCAAAGTCGTTGATGCAGTCTGCGGTAAAGATTTTACTTGTTTGTTTGGAGACAGTTCCACAGGAGAATTTGTGATTTTCGGTCTCGCTAGAAGTGACCGTTTTGGGGTCAAGAAAATCGCTTCTAACAAGGTCTCTGGATGGAAGCAAGTCGCGGCCTCTTGGGGCTCGATTTACGTGCTCATGGACTCTGGAAAGCTCTTAGCCTGGGGAAGGAACGATCATGGCCAACTCCCTCCAGTCGATCTTCCACTTCTGGAGGCCATTGCAGCCGGAAGTGAACACTGTCTTGGTCTGACAAAGGACGGTAAAGTTCTGGCCTGGGGTTGGGGTGAGCATGGGAATTGCGGCACACCCACCGACCAGACCGGCGATGTCAAAGGACACTGGAACCAAATTGCAGTCTCTGGCGCCGCAAGTGCTGTCTTTGCAGGTTGTGCGACAAGCTTTATCGTCACACAGCAACACCTGCATGATATGCCGAGCTGAAGCTCGGATCGCAAATCCTTCAATCGAACATGCCGTGTAACTGCAAACCAGTCAGTGCCGTAATTTTCACGGGAAGAGCGTGGTTGCGCCGTCCTCAATCGGAATGCCTACCTGAGACAACCGCTGGGTAGGATCTATGCCGCGTTCTCCATCCGCTTGGTGTCGATTGTTCAAGGCATCGGGATGGTATGTGCCTTGGCCGGACTGTTGCGCCGTGCTTCCACCGCTTAGATCGCGGATAGTCGGACGCATACTGGCAGTGATATTATCATTGCTTGCGTCCCAGCCGAGCAGCTCATCTTCGTCATTGTCATAGTTTGGCGCATCCCAAGCTTGATCTTCCCCAGCACCGCCATCAGGAACAAAGAGACTATCCGGGTCAGGATCCTCGTCTTCTGCCACTGAACCGCCCATCGTTGAGATTTGATTCCTTAATGTGGGACGTTGGCTTTCGATCGACAAAGCCTTTCCAGCACTTGGACGTGGGGCTGACCGTAACTCACTCGGAGCTCGCGCTCGATCTTTCAAGGAAATCACTGAAGGCTGTCTGCTTGAGGAAGTGCCATTTGTCCGAGTTGAGACATATTTGACGTTCGAGTCAGGAGCCGAAGAACCGCCTCGCCGATCACCTGTGGTCATCAGAGTGAACTCGCTATGCATGCCGAGGTTCTGGTACTCGAATTGCAAAGGACGGTTTGGTTGCGAGAAGCGTGCCGTCACAGGACCGCGGAGAGTCTCGGCATGAATCGCAATTGCCCGAAAGTCATTCACATTAATGACAATGTGCAGATCTTGCTGCATGTGGAAATCCTCAAAGTCTTCGGTATGGATCGCAATGGCAGTCTCGAGTGGTTGTTGCAATACCCCTGCTGGTTGTGTCAGCGGTGAAGCGCATCGCAGAATCAGACTTGCCTTTTTGATCCACGGATCTCTCAGTGAAGCTTGTGAAGGTTATTTTGCCCTCCTGTGCTACCATGTCAAGTTGTTCTGTCTTTGGCCCAAAGTGTTCTGAGTACTCTCGCAGTATGCGAGACGAAATACGGAAGCCTTGAGTTGCCGCGGCTTTGTCGAAAAGCGCGTGCATGACTTCTACTGATTCATAGGTGAGTCGGTATGTTTTGGTCATTCCTGTGCAAAAGTTAGGTATTCAAGCCTCAAATTCTTAGAAATAGTACCTTCGACCAACCATGCCTGATGAGCATTTTGACAATGAACCGGCATTCTCCATGGTCTTCGCCGTCATGAATGCTCACGTCGCAGCGCTCAATCACTGAGTCTGGGCGCCTTGGATCACTTGCACGTCCTTTGAACACAGATTGAAGCGCCTGTGTGCCAGTCAGTAGTGTCAAGGTTGGTTGCCTAGCTCCTCTTACTCTGTTGTGCAGCTGGCAAGTAAAACGGTCTCCGCCACTGGCTTGACTGGTTGCATCAAAATCGTAATCGACGAAGAAAGATCGGGCGTCGAGCGCAAAGGAAGCATATGCAGTTCTCGAGGAGTTTAGTGCCGTCAATGTGAACTGCGATCTGATCAGAAGTCGTCGAAGACGGGGATGAGTGCTGGGCAAATGCTTTCTAACCTTGTCACCCTTGGCCTCGATAGATACGGCATCTCCAAACTTCGAGAGGCACTGCAACAGCTCGAATATGCGCTCCGTCGCCTCTGGCGAGAGCGAGAATGTCAAGACGGGCATATTCGTGAGCCTGTGATTGTCTTGGCAGAAGAAGGAAGATGCGAAACGCGAAACAGACGCGACTTGACGTGGAGAACGTCACTTCTACAGCACTTCCCATCAACAACATCCAATGCAAACCATCAACCAACGGCGCCTTAGGAGGTAGCCTGCTGTTGAATGCTGAGATAAATTGGAAAACTATCTATTAATATCCTTCTATTCATATTTTCGCGGCCATGGCTCATACGATCCCCAAATCACTTCCTGTCGACCTGTACCACCTACTTTCGGCTGAACTAGCTGAACGTCTAGACTTTCCCACCCTCTACAGTTGTATAACTAGCAGCGCGCAGATCGCCAACAGTGGTGCCATTGCTGCTTTGTATCGGTATGTCATGCAGCATGATACAAGTACGATTATTCTAACTGTGAGACAGCATCTCACATTCCGCACCAGTAAAGGGCGGCGGTGAAGGTCTACCTCTTGCTGAGCAAGAATTGACAGTTCAAAGATGGTCGATATTATGGCGCACAATCACATTATCTGCGTTTGGCAAGACCTTGTATCCTTACTGTCGACATCTACGTCTGCTGGACTTGCGGGATTTAGGCGATCTTCTGGACGATGACAAGTTCCGCGGCAAGATCGCTAAGAAATTCTTTTCTGGAGAGCTTGCGCAATTCCACTTCGTAAATGCGACATCTACAAGAGGAAGACCAGCCCGGCTAGACATCAAGAAGATCGTAACCGCGATCGGCGAAAAGATCACCCAGCATAGCCCTATGCTGGAGGCTCTCACCGAGCCCACGAATTCTAATATTCTTTCGGGCGTGCTTTCCGATTGGGCTCCCCGATTATCAAACTTGAAGTCGCTCGATCTCTGGGACGGTAAAGCGTTGGCGGACGAAGTTGTGCAAAAGCAACTTCATAAACATTGTCCGAATCTGAGCAGCTTGAGAATATATTCATCACTCAACGAAGACGCCGATCATGCCATTGCTACATTCATCAGTGGCATGCAGAAGAACACCCTGACATATTTCGAAAACATCAGCTTGTGTCGCATCGGTGCAGAGACCTGCCTCGCCCTCAATCACCATGGGCAAAGCCTGCAATCGCTGAAACTAGGCCTCACAGACGATGGACTGCCTGCACTTGCTCTGCTACAAGGATGTACTTCAATCGCTACGTTGGCACTCGCCTCATCTACGGTCACACCAGATCTCAAAGCTACACAAAATGACATCTATCTGGAAATGACGGAGTGGTTACGAAATTGCACCAGTCTGCGCGAAGTCAGCCTGACAAACTTTGTATCTGCCCCGGACTTATTACTCCCCATACTACTGAACAAAGACATAAAGCTGCAGAAGCTTCAAATCAATGCCAACGAGGGCGGCATGTATGTGGTCAAGGACCATCACGACTTCCATCAGGCTTTGAGTCAACAGCCTGGCTTGAGACGGCTTTTACTCCGAGCAGACCCAGATCCGGTGACCAGGGACGATATTGACGCTCTCATAGACGCCTTCACGTCGCTCAAGGAGCTGAGAGAGCTCAGCCTCTTCCGTATCTCTGACTACTTCAGCGACGCCCATATTGGCATGCTCGCCATTAGCCTGCCCAATCTCGAAGAGTTGTACGTGGGCGGATATGGCATCAGCGATGCGGTATTCAGCAGTCTGGCGGAGCTGAGAAACCTGAAAGTCATCACTTTCAGCGGCATTACGACGTTCACGGAAGCAGGCATCATGAGCTTCGTGAATAAACTCGGCCCTGGAAACAGAGGCCTGGTCTTGGCTGTTGACAACGCAGATCAAGACACGGCAATGCCGCAGGAGAGTCAGGATGTCGTCAGGGATGCATTGTCCCAGATCGATGGACGATTCGAGTACCAGCTTCTCAGAGGTATGTAAGATGATCTGACATTGCCGGCAAGCACACTGACAAGTTCCAGACCCCAACGTGCCTGAGTTTGACACAGATGATTCTGACTGAGATGAAGTGATACCGCGGAGCGGTTCTCCAATTGCCACAAGTCTGGTCACGGATCTGCTGCTTCGAGGTGTTTGAAACATTTATGCTGTTGCGAGGCCACAGACACTACAAATATACCGTAACGCGGACAGTAATGATCAGCCGTTGACCGCGACCCGAGCATTTCATCGATGCGAAGTGATACACATCTGATCCAGTGTTGGCTTGTCAGTCTGTACAACGTTGGCTCAGTGGCTAACGTGTGTGATCCGTATCAGACACGTATGTGTATCAGGCCAAATCAGGCCAAAATTCGAGA